>PVJC01003657.1:0-68784 GCA_004026665.1 Murina feae | reverse complement strand
ATTTTAGGCAGATCAGGAGACTTTAGTGAAAGCCTCTCCTTGCATTTGCTGTTTTTCAAGCATCTGCAGCTCAAGATCATCAATATAACAACACAGCATATGTTGGGGTGACATGTTCTCTGACTTTCAGAATAAACCCAACAAAAGCTTGTTTCCTTTCTTAGATGATTTGCCACAGTAGTGTTATTCCCTGGAGACAGTATTCTGACCAGACCTTCCTGGGAGTGGTCATAACACACGCTGTGCTTATAGAAAGGTGTAGGCCATATCACTAAATAAATCAGGGTCAGTTTTTTCATCTTGTGGAAAGGGAGATAAAGTTATGACAGTTTATCTCCCTTTCCACAGGTTCCTGCAGATTTGTGTCTCTGCTGTAGCCCCAGTGGCCCCAGCACTTCCGCAGTTCTTGGGCTTGGAGCTGCTGGGGTGCCCAGCCACCTGCAGGCTGAGTCTCTGTGCTTCAGACCCTAGTGGCCCCAGCACTGAGGTGGGCTCAGAGCCACTTGGGTGCTGGATGCCCTCCAAGACACCCTCCAGGCCCGACCCATACTGATTTGGTCTCCACAGGCCCCAGCGCCCAGGCGGGTTTAGAGCTGCTAGGGTGCCAGGCACCCTCCAGGCCTCTCCCGAGCTGCTCTGGTTGCCAGAGGCCCAAGCGCCAAGGTGGGATCGGAGCCTCTGGGGTGCGGGGAACCCTCCAGGTGGCCCCATCACCTAGGCAGGCTCAGAGCTGGGGTGCCAGGTGCCCTCCAGGCCTGTTCACATGCTGCTTCTGATTCCCCACCTCGCCCGCCCGCCCCACCGCCTGTGCCACACCTGCTGCTGTTTGCTCCTTGGCTGCCGACCTCCATCTTGGCTGAGTTAGTTTGCACACAGCTGCTCTGATTGGTTGGTGGGCATGGCTTAGGCATCCCAGAGAAATGGTTAATTTCAATATTATGCTTTTATTAGACTAGATATACATCATATATATATATATATTGTAAATACATATACATCCTGTAAATAAAAGGGTAATATGCAAATTGAACGGTGAAACAACCAGAATACCTATGGTCCCTCTCCCTGGCGGCCGCCCCAGAGCAGGCACCCCCACCCCATGGGGTCAGGGCTGGCTGGCAAACCACCCATCGCCCTCACCCTGGCCAGCCCACCCTGGCTGGACCCCACTAGTGCACGGTTTTGTGCACCAGGCCTCTAGTGTGTGTATCTAATCTAATAAAAGCATAATATTGAAATTGGCCATTTCTTCGGGATGCCTAAGCCACATCCACCAGCCAATCAGAGCGGCTATATGCAAATTAATCCAGCCTAGATGGAGGCCAGCAGTCACGGAGCTGCTACAGCAAACAGGCAGCTTCCATTGCAGCAGGAGTAAAACTGTTTGTTGGCCACCTGGGATTCTCTGTGCTCCAGGCAACAACATATTTGCAACATTGTCTCAATTATAGAAGTCTTGGAGTTGAAGCAAACAGCAGTCCTGCCTAGAGTCTACTAAGGCAACATTCTTTCAATTTTAGAAGCCACAGAGCTGAAGCAGACAGGAGGCTTCGCTACCTGCCTAGGCCTCGGCTTAAAGGAACAGTGTATCAATTATAGAAGATAAATAAATCCCAGAAACCTGCTTCCAGTCAGGCTTGCTGGGACATTGGGTCAATGGGAGCTGTGGGCAGCCTGAACGTCTGAAAACAGCCCTCAGTCCATCACCCATGCTGGCCACACCCCAATGGGGTGAGGGACCCCACTGGGGGGCTTGGCCAGCCTGCAAAAAGCCATCAGCCCCTCACCCAGGCTGACCAGGTACCTCAGTAGGGACTTGAACGCTGAAGGGACTGTGGGAAGCCTAAAAACGCCCCTCAGCTCCTCACCCAGGCTGCCCAGGCACCCCAGTAGGGACCCAAAACCTGAAGGAGCTGTGGGCAGCCTGAAAACAGCTCTCAGCCTGTCACCCAGGCTGGCCACACCCCAATGGGGTGAGGGTCTACACTAGGGGACTTGGCCAGCCTGCAAACAGCCATCAGCCCCTCACCCAGGCTGGCCAGGCATGCCAGCAGGTGGACATCCCCAGAGGGTTCCCAGACTGTGAGAAGGCACAGGCCGGGCTGAGGGACCTCCCAAGTGCACAAATTTTTGTGCACTGGGCCCCTAGTATACATATAAAACAAACCAGAAAATTACCAGTTATTAACTAATGTCATCACTTAGTTCTTTAACACCCTATTTTTTCAAGTTGGGGGTTGTAAAATCTTTGATCTCTTCACTAGCAATGATTTTTAATGTTTTCTATAGAATAGCAAGGTTATTCTAAATTCCTTCTAACAAGACTGGTCTAGATTTGTTTTCTTTATTGATTGTTTAGAAGTGTATCTTTCCATTTCATCTGTAACTTTCTTTGTGGTTCTTCTCAGGTGCCATTTCTGGCTCAATAGCAAGTGTAGTAAGAAATCCAGCCCTTTCTTGTCCTTAGATCCTTAGATCTAGCATAGCCCAGGCAGCAACTCATTAATCTAAGTCCCCCTCCCCAACTCCCATACTGTCCTACTATAATGCTCTGGGGACTGGGGAGATAGGACAGCTTGCCCTCACATGGATCACAGTGGCCCTAAGCAGGACACAGGGCAGCATCTTATTTAGATCCTTCTTGAAATCTAAGATAGGATTAGAATGAACAGTAAGGTACAAACAGGGCAAGGTGCTGATGGCAGGAGTGAAGGAATGCTGGCAGCCTGCTGGTCCCATAACCACCAACACGGTCAGGGTTCCAGGCCTCTAATATCTCATTTTTCTGTGGATTCCTACCATCTTGAAGAACACATGGAGAATAGAGAGAATACACTCAAGCAAGAGGTCCTATAACTTAAATTTCATATGCTTCAATACAGAACTAACCATGTACACATCTTTTCTCCCTAGTTCTTTTTTAGGCATTTTTCTGCCTAAAAGTCTCTGCTCCCTTTTCTCTATTTGCCATACTCCCACTCATTGTCCCATACACAGCTCACATATTACCTCATCTCTGAGATGCCTGCCACAACGTGACATGACATAACACCCTGTAGTATTTCACTCATACTTTTTCAAATCATCAACCATGGAATATTATCATTTGTACCACTGTATGTCTACATATCTATCTCATTAAACTGAGATGTTATTAAGGACAGGAACTGTGTTTATGAATTCCTTGACTTTACTACAAGCTCTGTCACATAGTAGACTTTTAACAAATAACTGTTGAATGAATTGCTAAATGTCTTATCTCCAAGTGTTACTACCTCTAAAAGTTTTCTCAACTCATTCACAAAGAATTCATCCATTATGTGCAGCATCTTGTACACACTGTGTTCTTAACAAATTGTTTAGTAAGACTTGTGTATTTATTTACCATATCCATTAGCATGTCAGAATATCAAAGAAAAAAATCAAGCTCATGCTCTTTTTGTTTCGTTTTGTTTTGTTTTTCCAGCATCAAGCACAGCACTTGGCATGGTAGTGAAATCTGAATTCATATTGCTTAAAGGAATGAGCTACTTTGCTGAGATATAAAAAGCTAATATTTATTGAGTATGCATTGGGTATGAAGCACTACTCTAGATGCTTTATATGAAATATTTCACTAATCCCTACAGCAGTCCTATAAACTAGTATGTTATCCCTCTTTTAAAAATAAAGGCATTGAGGCTTTGTGAGGTTATATGCACACACCAAACAAATGATTAACAAATAGGAAAAGCAGAATTCATATACCAGCCAGCTAAATCTAGAAACCCTTCTCTTAACCACTTCACCTGATCGTCCTCTGACTAATCAATAGTCAGTGGTCTGGGTCACTACATGAGTCATTTTCACTGCTACCCATGATTGTTGAGTGCGCTCTCTAACTTTATTTAAGTCATGTAGCATAAAACATCAGTCAACTGGAAAACTCTGAGCATTTAGCTAATTAAATTTTTGATTAACATTTTAGTGACCATTCTCCTCTTAGTAAGTACAGAATACAGAATATAATTTAATCCTCATTTTCAAATTTAGAATCTCCTAGGTTCTCAAGGATACACTTTCAAGTCTTAATTATTTTTGCACCTATGGCTGTAGGAAATCTGGATAATGTGTCAAGACAGCAGGCAAACTGGAGATAGAATGAAATGGTTCAGAAGAGATAATCCAGGAGTCCATGCCTTCTGAAAATTGTGACCCATGGGGAGCTGCTCAGAGAGCCCTGCTTACAGAGAAAATGAGAAGACTTAGGCGTTGACTGAGATAATCATGTTTTATTAGCACCATTGGCCCTGAAGTGTTGCCCTTTCAGGTCTCACTTGCTCATTCACTGGATGACTCATTTCATTGCCTTTTTTAAATTCTCCATTCTAATTCCCCTCCCTTTATGGCAGTATTCTAATGTATGCAATATATGTCTTTGTCCCTTTGTTTGCTCTTGCGAAAAATACATTGGTGTTTTGTGCTCATATAAATTCACATAAAATGAGTACTTTTATTATATAACTTTTTTATTCAGCACTTTGCCATTGAGATTCATTTAGATTGCTCTGTGTATTCATATACTGTGTCTAGCTGTGGCATAGTTTTTCATAACGGTCATCCACCATATTTCATCTATCCACTTTCCATGTTGGGGTCCTCTGGATTTCCTCCAAATCTCTGTTATCACAAATAACCTAGAGTGACTATCCTTTTTCTCTGTCTCTTATGACCTGGGTCATAGACGCATGATAATCAAAGATGTACCTAAACGACCATCGGGTACTCCGTCTTTGTTTAATACACAAATGAATCCACTATCTAATCTAATAAAAGAGTAATATAGAAATTGACCATTTCACCATAAGCCACGCCCACCATCCAATCAGAGCAGCTGTATGCAAATTAACTCAGCCAAGATGGAGGCCAGCAGTCATGGAGCTAGAGTAAATAGCAGGCTTCCATTGCACCAGGAGTAAACTGTCTGCCTAGGCTGGCTGGGCCTCTCTCTGGTCATGGCAACATAGCTGCAATTATAGAAGCCATGGAGCTGAACCAAACAGGAGGCTTCCATTGCACCAGCAATGGAGGAAACTGCCTGCCTAGGCTGGCTGGGCGTTTACTAAGGCAATATTCTTTCAATTATAGAAGCCACAGAGCTGAAGCCAACAGGAGGCTGCATTATCTGCCTAGACCTGGCTTAAAGCAACAGAGTATCAATTATAGAAGATAAATAAACCCCAGAAACCTGCTTCTAGCCAGCCTTCCTGGGACGTTGGGTCAATGGGAACTGTGGGCAGCCTGAAAGACTGAAAATGTCCCTCAGCCCCTCACCCAGGTTGCCCAGGCACCCCAGTAGGGACTCGAACGCTGAAGGGACTGTGGGCAGCCTGAAAACAGCCATCAGCCCCTCACCCAGGCTGGCCAGGCATGCCAGCAGGTGGACATCCCCCGAGGGGTCCCAGACTATAAAGAGGGCATAGGCCAGGCTGAGGGACCTCCTGAGTGCACAAATTTCTGTGCACCAGGCCCCTTATATATATACACACACACACACATACAGTAGTGCCTAATAGTGCACTCTATTCTGTCTCCAGATTGACCAATATATATTTTCTGAATGGATGAATGCATACAAAATGAATGAATATCCTAACTTTTGTGGGTGGCATCCTAGGGTTGAGTGATAAGCATTAAACAAATAAATACCAAAGCAAATAAAAGTGATAAAGACTCTGATGAAGATATGGAAAGAGTCATGAAGATCCTAGTTTAAATATGAGATCATGGAAGTCTTGTATATTGAGATTATTCTTGAGCAGAGAGGAAGGGAGGAAGGGGGAAAAACAGAAAGAGAGACACATCAACCAGTTGCCCCCTGAAAACGCCCAGACCAAGGGGGGTGGGCTAGTGCTCTAACCACTGAAAACACTGGTCAGGGCTCATTTTTTATTCTGAAATTTTTATTTTATTGTTAAGACAATTATGAGGGGGGGGGGACTTTAAAATAATCAGGTAAAATTCTTGTTGTGTATTTCTTTGTTAAACAAGAATGTAGACTGTGAGAAAATAAGGTATTCTGTTCACTCAAATGTTCAGATTGCTTGGATTCTAATTACTATTTTCCAGCTTTATTAAGGCATAATTGACAAATAAAATTGTAAGACTATCTGAACTGGAGCTCTCCATATTGATGTCCTTTTGGTGGTGGTAGTTTACTTGGGAGAGCATCTATAGATCTAAGCAGTATCCTTGGTAGGTGGATACTATGGAGTAAATGTGTGTGTATCACCCAAAATTTATATGTCAAGCCTAAATCCTTAAAGTATTCAATGTGCTGAGTTAATTAACACATCCATCACCTCACATTTTACCATTTTTCCTTTCTTTTCATTTCTTTCTGTTGCTGTTGAGAGCACTTAAGTTCTATTCTCTTAGCAAATCTCAACCATACAACACAGTGTTATCAACTATAGTCACCAGGTGATAAATGAGATCCTCAGAACTTATTCATCCTATAACTTATCAACCTCTCCCTCTTTCCCCCACCTCACAGCCCCTGGCAACCAAAGAAGGATGAATACTGCATGGTATAATTTATATGTGGAATCTTAAAAAAAAAAAAAAGTGAACTCGCTGATTAGTTATTTTATCTGACATAAGAAACAGGAGGAATTTCAACAGCCTCTTTTGAACCATTGAGGTAACTTCATGCTGGCTCACTTTTAGGTTTGATATGCTTAATTCATAATTTGTTATGTTCTCTAGTTGCCAAGGGTTCATTCTGTCAACAGAGAAGCTTTCTGATTTAAAAAATATATATAAGCTCAGGAGTACAGCCTATGTTTATGTATCAAATAATAATTTAAAGTCAAAACTTTCAACTTGTTTGTTCATTTTAATGTTATGTTTATTGGCTCCAAAATCCTTAGAAGTAGAAGAGTAGGTCTGCATTCTTCCTCTGGTTTTTCTCCCCAGTGTTCATATGAGAGGCCAGGAATGCTATGGAGATCGTGGAATGATGACTCTGTTCACTACCATGACTAACCTTTTTCAGAGGACTATTTTTTAATCAATCAGAGAGGAATGCTCTCTTTCTTTCAGTGGAATCTAACTCTAGTACCATATTACTCTGTTCTTGGCCAAAACTATGATAATGACAATAATAACTACCCCAAAATTATATATAGCACTTCACATTTGCAGAGCGCTTTTATAGATATTATCTAGGGAGTGCTTTAAAAAAGATAAAGGTGGTCTGCACCTGTTCCCCAGAATAAGAAACTAAATTAGGAGTTATTTTAGACTTGCCTAAGCCTGAATTTTATTCCTTTAAAGCTTGGGAGAGTGCTTTTATAGCTTCTCTAATAGGCTCTGTTTCTGTACCTATAGATAGTGCCATTTGGTGTCATCCCATATTCTCTTTCATTTTGGAACATTTTATAGTCTTTTTATGATTAAGGTATTTCTGTGGCTTGAATGGTTGTGGCCCTCCGATATTCATATGTTGAGACCTAATTCCTGAGGTGATGGTATTAGGAAGTGGGGCTTTTGAGAGATGATTAGGTGATGGGGTTGAAGGCCTCATGAATCAAATAGTGTCCTTATAAAAGCAGCCTTAGGAAGCTCCCTTTTCCCTCCTGCCATGAGAAGTTACAATGAAAAGACAGACAGCTAGGACGTGGCCGCTCACCAGACACAGGATGTGCCAGTTCCGTGATCTTGGACATCCTGGTCTCTAAAACAGTAAAAAAATAAATGTTTGTTGTTTATAAGCTTCCCAATTTGTTATTTTGGGACAGTAGCCTGAATAGATGAAGACAAGTATAGTTAGAGAATCTGAGCTGGGGATTTCCATGTTTATGTACCTTGGGTGGTAGTAGTTTCCTGAGGAGAGCATCTATAGATCTAAGCAATATAGGATGCTATGGAGTAAATGTTTGTGTTCCCCAAAATTCTGATGTCAAAGCCTGAATCCTGAATTTGATGGTATTTGGAGGTGGGGCCTTTTGGAGGTCATGAGGATAGAGCCTTGATGAATTGGATTAGTAACCTAGACACATGAGAGATGGTATCTCTCATTTTCTTTCTCATTCTTTCTCCATCATGTGAGGGACACAGCGAGAAGACAGCCATCTGCAAACCAGGAAGAGGACCCTTTTCCAGAATCCAACCTTACTGAAGCGCTGATCTTAGACTTCCCAGATTTCAAAACAGAGAAATAATGTTTGTTGTTTATATCACCCAGACTATGGCATTTTGTTACAACAGCCAGAACTGACTAATACAGTGTCAGTTGTATCAGTACCATGTGAGAATGTTTAACTTGCTGATTGGCCTATGATCTAATGCATAACATGCCATTTAAAGAGACCGTGCACCTCTGAACTGGGAATATAAGTTCAACATGCAGGGAAGTTCCTCCTTCTTTGCTACTACTAAGTGTTCCAGTTAATAATGCGGATATTTTTCAATAGATGGAGTTACACATATGTTGATATATATGCAATTTGATATATATGCTATTTTGTTGTATTGACAATAAGCTTCAAAATGTCGTATGTCAAATTTGCTGAAGGTGTTAACATCATAGATATTTTTACACTTAAAAATGTCCAATTTTGTGCCCAAAAAAAAAGAGGATTTGCAGGAAGTTTTAATTCATTACTTTAAAGAAAAAGTTAGTGTATACTTCAGGAAACTTATGGTAAACAAGCTTCATCTCAAGATACTTATGAACACTGGTTTAAATGCTTTAAAAATGATGATTTTGATGTGAAAGATAAAGAACGTCCAGGTCGACCGCAAAAGTTTGAAGACCAACAATTACAAGCATTATTGGATGAAGATGCCTGTCAAATTAAAAAACAACTTGCAGAAAGATTAAATGTTGCTCACCAATCAATTTCTGGTTGTTTACAAGCAAGGGAAAGATTTTAAAGGAAGGAAAATAGGCGCCACATCAATAGAACAAAAGACAAATGGAAAACCGAAAAGTCATCAGTAAAATGTTGCTTCAACAGTATGAAAGTCTATTTTGCATTAAATTGTGACTGGCAATGAAAAGCGGATTTATTTTGAGAATCTCAAATGCACAAAATCATGGGTTGATCCAGGTCAACCATCAACATCAACTGCAAAGCCAAATCGCTTTGGAAAGAAAACAATGCTCTGCCTTTGGTGGGATCAGGAAGGTCTGGTATTTTATGATCTTCTAAAACCAGGTGAAACTGTTAATACTGATCACTACCAATAGCAAATAATCAATTTGGACCATGCTTTGATCATGAAATGACCAGTATGTTCCAGAAGACACAGCAAAGTAATTTTGCTTTATGATGATGCACCATCACACACTTCAAAACCAGTTAAAGACACGTTAAAAGATTTTGCCTGGGAAGTATTAACCCACTCACTATATTCACCAGACCTTGCTCCTTCAGATTACCACTTGTTCAGATCAATGGCACATGCACTTACTGGGCAGCACTTCAAAACATACAAAGAAGTGGAAAACTGAGTCTCTGAATGGTTTGCCTCAAAACAAGAAAAGTTCTATTGGGATGGAATCCACAAATTACATGAGAGATGGGGGAAATGTATAACTAGTGATGGGCATTACTTTGAATAAAACACTTTTGATGTTTCTCTTGAAATTATCGTGTTTTCTTTGATTACAAAATCTGTCATTATTAACCAGTACACCTAGTAAACCCTTACCCCAAACTGACCCAAGTGTTTCCTTTTAGAATATAAATGATTATGACATAGGTAAGAGTCTGAATTGATAGCGTGTAATGAATATGGTTGCAGTTTGGAGGGTCCCAGAAGACCTATAACTTATGTCACTGTTGTCATAATTGACTTTTCGAGGCTGGACTTGAGATATTACACCATCTATTGAATGATGTATAGCCTCCATAAAGTATTCTTAAGAATGTTTAAGCCTGACTGGTCTCTAGAACTCCATGGAGTTCACAGCTATAAAGAGAGGAGTAGGAATGAAGGTACCTGTGCCATTAAAACCTTACCTTGTTTTGTAGATAGATTATTGCTCAAAATAAGAACTATTGTCACTACCTTTGACAATCCTTCTTGGAGCAACTATCTTTTTCCCTCACAGAGTGGCAGAGGTGACACTAACACAATGGGTGATGAATCAAAACAACACTTTGTTCAATGTTGTCTTTGTGGTATGGGTAGAAAGATGTTAAGTTTTGGAAGTCAGAAATCTGGGTTCCAATCCAAGTCTACTAATTACCAATTGAATAATTCATTCACCTATTTATAAAATATTTATTTACAACAAGGCTTTTTTTCCAACTACAAAGTGAGGACAAGGGTGACATAAAACATTTGTAGAACATCTAGCACAATAATTACTACAAAACTGATATTCAATACTAATTTTTCTCTGTATTCTTTCCCTATTTAGATAACATTTTGTGGAAGTCAAATAATCAGAAAACAGCTACAGATTTCAGGAGGACTGAAAAAGCAAAGAAAAATTGATTATAAAAGAAATTCATACTGTGGATAAGATTACTTCCTACCAAAGAACTTGACTTCCTGAGTACAAAATTTTGCTATAATCATTTCTTTTGCCCCTCTCAGTGCTACTGGAATCTATAGCTATTCTTCCTCTTATTATACTTCTGCAAAAAGTTACCTCAATCTAAACACAACCATGAAAAAAAAGCCATTTTTTTCAAGTTTACACATTTGAAACGATTCTCTCAACCAGAGCCAGACCCCAAATCACCTAGGAAAAGACTGAAATGGATCTAGCCCAGTGAAAATTAGGTATATACTAGAACAAGCCTGCTCTACACTCATTCTTCACACTGTGTATCCAATACATGTCTGACAGGAGATGATAAAATAATAGCAAAGAAATGCCTTTATAGGCTATATATAATAGTTTATAAAACTCTTTTACTTGTGTGTTGTTGTTTTTCCCAAAATACTCTTGAGAAGTCTCTGAAATAATCAAGGCAAATGTTACTACTATCCCCATTTTAGATAAATAAACCCAATCTCAGAGAGTCAAAGTACCTAGCTAGCCAAATGTGAATGTTGGAACCAGGATCCAGTCAGGTCTATTTGATATTCAAGCTTAATTTTTTCCCCTTTTTTGCTGAGTTGCAAGAGTCAGTTAAATTCCCTAAGGGTTGGTGTGTGTGTGTGTGTGTGTGTGTGTGTGTGTGTGTGTGTGTGTGTGTGTGTTTCTCACATGAATTGCTCTTAAGTTAGGTTTTTCTCATTCCAAATTTGTGTAGAAAAATGTTGAGCCCAAGTGTAAATTATTTCAGTAGAAGAATCCCTTCAACTCCAGAGTATATTTTATCCTTCCCAGCTTTTTGTTAACTAGATGTTACAAGCTTGTCTGCTATGCCTTTACTCATTCATTGAAAGTGTTATCAAATAATACCGATATGTGGACAAAATTCTGTAGCACATCATTTTAGAAATGCTTTAAACCCGACACCATCTATTAATCAACATGGAGTACAGATAAAAATAAACCAACACACAAAATAGAAATATAGATACAGAGAACAGACTGACAGCTCTCAGAGGAAAAGGGATTTGGGGAGCTGGCTGAAAAGGTAAAAGGATTAAGCAAAATAAAATTAAAAACCACCTAATAGACACAGGCAACAGTATGGTGATTACCAGAGGGAAAGGGAGTGTAGGGAGGAGGTAGAAGAGGGTAAAGATGAGGCTAAATTGTGATGGAAGGAGACTTGACTTTGGGTGGTAAACACACAGTATAATGATGTGCTATAGAATTGTACACCTTAAACCTATATAATCTTATTAGCTAATGTCACCCCAATTAATAAATTCAATAAGATTTTTTAAAATGTTAAGTATTATCATTGTAATTGGTGATATTTTTACATATAGCCTTGTTTTGAGTTCAGGTAACCATGCTATCTCACAACAGTTTTTCACTTTATAACAGAGAAGATTTGGTACACTGGAGAGTCACCCAATCCTCTTCAGTTTCTGCCTAGCTGCAGGGCGAGCAGGCAGCAGACTGAGCACATCTGCTGCTTTATGTCTCCACTACAGAGACATCCTCCCCGGGGTCACACCCTCCCAGGACAGCCTGCATGAAGTGACCGCATGTGAAGTATTAAGACCCAGTCATCTCAGTTCAGTGTGGGACAGCTTGAATGGGAAATATTTTCCCACAGCTCCTGACAAGGGCTTGCATCACAAATTGACTTCTTTAGCCCCGTCCTACTTCCTCTCACTTTCTTTTGCATGTGTTGATCCCTGCACCTTGCATCTGTCTTTGTTTCAGCATCTGCTTCTGAAGAACTAACCCTGTGACAGATGATATTGTTAAATGTGTAGCTGAAATCAAGTCACAGTGCTTATGGGTCTATCAATTCTGTACCACCATCAAACAAATAAAAAAGAAACTCATACCTACATATCTGTGTGCATACATACATACTAGTACATAAGCAAGAACAAATAGTTTTATTTAACTTGATTTTTACTTAAGAATAATTTTTTGTTACCTGGGCACTACACTTCTTGAACAAAGCATAGGGCTTCTTATAACCTTCCCCTTCCTTCCATCCCAATCTTCTCTGCTCAGGTTTGGACCTTCATCCCTAACTGGCTAGCGCTGCCATAAGGAAGTTCTGCAGACTGGGTGACTTAAGTAACAGAAACTTATTTCCTCAAAGTTCCGGAAGCTACAAATCCCAAATCAAGACTATGTCCTTGTGTAATCAATCCCCTTCTCTGGAATGTGGGCTGGGCTTGGTGACTTAGATCTAATGAACAATATATAGCAAAGTTGATAAGATGCCACTGGTCAGATTGCATTATAAAAAGACTGGCTTCCTCTCAGGCTCCCTCTCTTGCTTGTTTACTATGAAGGAGGTTGGCAGCCATGTGTGAGTTTCCCTGTGGAAGAAAGCTCTTGTGTCAAGTAAGTAATGTTTCCAGCTCACATCCACCTGACTGCAACTGGGCCAACAACCTGCTTCCAGCATCATTAGGGACCTTGAACTACAGACAACTGGTGAAGCCACACTGGGATTCCTGACCCACAGAAACTTTGAGATAATAAATGTTTGCCGCCTTAAACCATAAATGTGAGGATAATCTGTTATACAGCAATAGATAACTATATATCATCTCTTTTCTCTACCCATGCTACTGAGATAGCCTTCTAACATATCTCTCTGCCCACAGACTCTTCCTAGTACATCCTTTCTACTGTGTCAGAATTATTTTGGCACAGGTCAAATCATGTTATTTTCTAACTTAATAACATTTCAATAATTCCCAATTATCTCTATGAAAGTCCAGACTTTTAATATGGCCCTTTAGAATCAGATCTCAATCCATTTTCTATTATTATTATCTTCTATTATATCCTTCAAGATACTTTGTAGGTTCCAGCCAGAACAACATCTCATATTTTCTATTTCATGCTATATTCTCAGTTGGGGAAGTTAATATCTATCTTCTCCCATCAAATTTATCTTTCAAGGAAAATTTCAAATGCCACCTTCTTGACGCATGGACCCCAATTAATTTTGATGAAAATAAATTTCTTTGTCCTCTGTTTCTCCTATTCGTTAACTGTATCTCAATTATAGCATCTATTTTAATTCACTTTGTATTATGTAGACTAGAATACCCTTTTTTGTTTGCCTATTTGAAGACATTTTTCAAAGAGACAAACTTTGTGTCAATCATCTTTCTTTACTCACATTATCAATAAGGTTTTTGGCTCATGATAGGTGCTCAACACTATGTTGATCCAATTAATTCTAAAATTATCTTGGAAATAAATGTGTCTACTCATGACCTGTTTACTCTCTAAGAAATATTATAACATTCCATAACTCATTCAGTTTATATCTAAATTTGAGCTCCTGTCATCCTACTAATCCTAAGATTTACTTTTCTATACTACTCAAACTAGGGGTCAAGAAAGGTCAAATAGAAAGAGTGGAGGAATACAGACAGAAAAAAATGAAAGGAAAATCACAGGAAAAAATACATTTTTATCCAATTCTTTTTCAGCATTATAGTAGGGGGGAAAGAGAGATTTAATGTACAATAGATAGACTTAAAAATAAAATAAAATACGTAGACTTAGATACAAGTTCTAGGGTTAAAGCTTTTTAACGTAAGGTCCTTTGTCTTCAATTTCTTCAGGTAGAAAAGTGAAACAATGAGAATTCCTATCACACAAAGGTTGGGGGTCACCATAACATGAGGAATTGTAAAGGGGAATGAGATAACCTGATTAAAATATTCCATGGTGGTGGCTGTTCTTTCACTTCACTTCTCTGTGTGGTCCTGGAACTTCATTTCATTTCCACTTGCTTCAAAATTTGTTCAATAATAACCAAAAGCTTTTTAAAAAATTAAGAAGTAATTGATGAAGAAAGAAAGATTGTCAGGGAACAGGGAAGAGAGGAGGCAAGGGTCAGGACAAAAAGGGGGATAGGGGAAAAAAAATATATACTCATAGATGGGTAAGGTTATTTACTCATTTTACATTCCCCAGCACAGCAATGGAGACTTCAGTGATAGGGAGAATTATCCCAGATACAATTACATGTAGAGAACTTGTGCTAGCAGAATAAGCAAACCACACGAAATTCTTATTGTAGGTTCAGAAAACCCACTATCACTATTTTTTTGTAATCTGACAGGAAATTTCCTTTACCTCATGGAGACTAAATCAGTACAAAACAGATCACATCACACAGCTTTTTTACTATAATTAAAATATATCCCAAGCTTTATACTTAAGGAGCTCCCAGAGAAATATTGCAAATCACCTTAACCCTACAAAGACTGATTGAGCTCAGTACCCTCGGGCTGTGCAGGTCTAAAGAAAAGTAAGACCGAGGTGTTTTGGTGCTGGGTTGAGGCACAAGAAGACCAGACTAGAGGTATAGCTTGAGGTCCTTCAAACTGTTCTATTCCATAGTCTCTGGTACACATCATGCATTGAGGTTGAATTGTTGCTCATTTTTCACTCTAACACAGCGGTTTTCAACCTGTGGGTCGCGACCCCTTTGGGGGGCGAACGACCTTTCACAGGCGTCACCTAAATACATCCTGCAGATTAGATATTTACATTATGATTCATAACAGTAGCAACATTACAGTTAGGAAGTAGCAACAAAATAATTTTATGGTTGGGGGTCACCACAACATGAGGAACTGTATTAAAGGGTTGTGGCATTAGGAAGGTTGAGAACCACTGCCCTAACATCAAAATTTTTCACCATAAAATAGATAGACTCTTCTATTTATTTTATTTACTTTCTGAAATGGGTATTTTCCCTTTTTATTGAATTTATTGGGGTGACACTGGTTAACAAAGTTATATAGGTTGCAGGCACACGATTCTATAACACATCATCTGTACACTGTATTATGTGTTCCCCACCCCAAATTAAGTCTGTCTATTACCATTTATCTTCCCTTTACTCTCATCCTCCTTCCCCCAAACCTCCTCTCCCCAACAGTCACTACAGTATTGTTCATGTCCATGAGTTTTTTTTCTATTTCCTTTTTTTGCTCAATTCCTCCACCCTACTCCATCCAGCCTTCGTACACTCCCAATAGCTGTCAGTCTGTTCTCTGAGTCTGTCTCTGTTTTGTATATTAGCTCATTTTGTGCATCAGATTCCACATATTTGTGAAATCATATGGCTGGTTTATTTCACTTAGCATAATGCCCCTCAGGTCTATCAATGCTGCCACAAAGGGTAAGAGATCATTCTTTTTTATGGCTGTGATTCCACTTCTGGGAATTTAGCCAATGAAACCCAAAACACCAATTTTAAAGAATGTATGCACCCCTATGCTCATTACAGGGATATTTACAATAGCTAAGGTTGGAAGCAGCTCAAGTGTCCATCAACAGATGAGTGGATAAAAAAGCCATGGTACAGTCACACAATGGAATACTACTCAGCAGTAAAATAGATTATTCTCTTTAAGTGGCACATTCTAGTCCATCTAAAAATGGAAACTCAGAAAAATGTGCAATTTGAAGAATAAAATTGACAGTAAAAAAACAAAACAAAACACCCTAATTTTGCCTGCCACAAAATCTTCAAGATGATCATGAGAAACAATATTTCATCCCATAAATGAACCAGCATACTTCCTTTACTTTTTTGGATGACATGATTAAACAAAGTATAAAACAGAAATGGATATTTCATGTAGACCTACAGAAAGGAGCTATAACTTCTAATGTTAAGCCCATTATATTTCATTAAGAGATGCAGTAAACTGGTGCTATCTTCTCTCTAAAAGATCCAGGGCTGTTAGGCAGTATCCCAAGCATCTGCATTGCAATGACACTAACTAAATTCCTAATGTAAGAGGAGCTTGGCTGAGATGGACTTGAGATGAATTCTGAGCTCCAAGAAGAAGCTTGCCCAATACAAGATGGAAGGGCTGTCCTAAGACAGGTAACATGATAGCACGGACATAATAGGACAAACAGCTTTTCCGGAATATGCAGTTACTCTTTTTGATCTTCTATGTTCTAGTCATACTCCCAAGGAACTTGGTCAAGTTTTCTGAATTTAGATTCTCAATAGTTCCTATTACTAATCTATATCATTGCCTTCTAGGGTAGAAATGCAAAGTTTACAATGGGACTGATATTCAGGAATATGTACAATAGGGGCATACTATTATTAAAACGTTAAAGTACTTCTTTAGTGTTTGATAAAGAGTCCTTACTCTAAGCCCTTAGGATGCTCCCACTACCACTATGGCCACCCTGGCACCATCCCCAGGAACCTCTGAATCTTCCCACATGTTAGCACCTAGAGGATTACTGTCTA
Organism: Murina feae; assembly: GCA_004026665.1. Classification (NCBI taxonomy): domain Eukaryota; kingdom Metazoa; phylum Chordata; class Mammalia; order Chiroptera; family Vespertilionidae; genus Murina; species Murina feae. Next base: position 51,943 of record PVJC01003657.1, on the reverse strand, counting down.
ACATCATAGTGGATATGCTTGGGACTCTGCTTCAGCACTTTAGAGCTGCTGTCCTTTCTGACTGATTGCTTCTAGGCTTTAGTCCGTCAACATATTGAACATTAGCCCTGATCAAAAAATCCCAAAGATAATGTAAATGAATTAGGTGGGTGGGTGTAATATAATAGGAGGTGATAAAAATGTGAGAAACTGGAGAGCATATACCCCTTACAGAAGTTGCTATGTAGCTGTGGAAAATTGCTATCATGTGGGAAGCTATTGGACTGGAGGTGCTACATATGCTTACTTTTCAAGAGAATCCAGAAATTTTATCTTTATTTATAAGCTTCCCAATTTCTTAACATTGGCAACGATTACAGATGTTTGCACAATACTGTATGCACCAAACCAAACCATGTGGCCCATGGGCTGTATGGTTGTGACTTGTACTTTAGGTGTCATGAAGTTTCTGTGACTTTGTCAGAGTTTCTTCATCTGTCATATCTGAACCAAACCCAAGGAAAAAAATTGACACTCTCAATTATATAATTACAAGTAATTTCCAACCAGAATTCAAATAACTAAGTGAAACTGATAATTATATCAAATTTCTTTTTCATCACTGTTTAAGTTTTGCCAAGTGTTACCAAGTACATTGTCTCAGATTTTTCTCACAAATATGTTTTTTTATAGCTGAGGAAAATAGATCCAGAATCACTAAGAAAACTGCCTGTTACCCAAATATATGGCAGAACTGGGTCTTGACTTGAGCACTAATAGATTTGTTCCTCTAACACCTTTAAATTGTCCACCCTACTCTCAAGTTCACTGATTAATCACCGGAGATTAATCACCTTGCGGACTCTATTTTTCACATTCATTTGAAATTATCTTTTTATATACATTCAAATCACTTCTTTAATGTGTTTGGGACAAACTGTTGTTCTCAATTATTTAAAGAAATTATTTCAAAAAGGGGGACATCTGTAATACTTTCAACAATAAAGATAATTTTTTTAAAAAAACAATGGGGAAAAGAAAAGAAGGTCTACATCAAGTTCTTCACAATGACTTTATAAGGCCTCTGTTGTCAGAGTATAGTCCCTAACACATTGATAGTGGACCTAGCCATGAGAATTTCTTTGTCAAAAGCATGGGGACAGAAGTGACATTGTGCATTTCTAGCTGAGGACTTTAAGAGGCATCATGTGTTTCCACGTTCTCTCCTGACCTCCTGTGAGGAGCACATCCCTGTTCTCCTCTGCTGCTTATTTAGCCTCAGAAGGAGACATGTGAGGCAGACTAGACTTAACCTGTAGCCTAGAGTGAAACCCAGACCAGCTCTGCAGAACTGCAGGTGATGCCCAGGTCCATGAATAAGAAAAATAAACATTTGTTGGCATGTTACTGAGCTTTGAGGAGGCTGCTTGCCATCTAGTATTATTGTAATAGTTCCTGACTACTACACACTGTTATAAACATGTTTGTGCTTAGGCCTTTGAAAATTTATGGAAACAATAGAGAAAACCCCAGAAACAGCTCAATAACAATGCAAGAAGAGTATGTGGTTTGGGAGAATGGTGTTATTATATTTTCCAACCTAGGACTCCTAAAGACATTAGATAAGACTCTAAGGGAAAAAAAAAACAACATGTCTTACTAGAAATATAATACAACTGAGATATCAGGTGATCAATGCCTTTTAAAACCATTGTTGCTGATTCATGACCAGGTTGACCACTATTTAAAAAACACATTTGTGGATTCTTTTGTTTAAAAAGAAAAGAAAGAAAGAAAGAAAAAAAGAAAGAAAGAAAGAAAGAAAGAAAGAAAGAAAGAAAGAAAGAAAGAAAGAAAGAAGAAAAAAAAGAAAAGAACAACAACAACAAATACAATAATACCAAAAACCCCTGTGTTTTCTTTACTGGTTGAATTATTTCCACCTCCAGTCGATTGAAACAATTTTTTTCCTCTTTGACTTTTTTATGAGACGCTTGAACTAAGGTGAAAATTGCATCTGTGACAGAAAGGCACCATTGTTGTTTTTAACTTGGGCTATGCTTTAGAATCAGCCAGGAAGCTTTTCAAAAAGACATGCCTGGGACTCTCTCCCAGAAATTCTGATCTAATTGGTCTGTGTAAGGCTGTGGCATCTCTCTGGGTGACTCTAATATGCAGCCAGGGTTGAAAACCACTATCCTTACAGGAGAAAGAAAATTGCCAATAATAAAAAAAAAAAGTTAAAAATAATCTTACAATAAAAGATAACATTTTAAAAATGCTTTAAAGTAAAATAACAGCAACAACAACAAAAGGCCTAGGAAAACATCTTGGCTAATAAAAGAAAAGGTTGAGCATATTATCTTTTCAATTAACTCCTTCTTTGAGGTAAACTACCAACTGAGAGATTAACCCATCTCACCTATTTCAGCCAGGAGTAAGCTGATCCTGGCAGCTGGAAGGGCAATATCTTTCATATTTCTCATTCTCAATCACCAACTTAAGACATAAAATAAATTTTCTTTATTTGAATGTCTTGATGATTAAATCTCTAATTACCAGTGAACATGAACAAGATGATGTGGAAGGAAGAAATGGAAAAATGTATAGTCTCCTTTCACTCTTTTGTATTCATCAATAAGCTGAAAGTTGAAAATGTTGCAGAATGTACACATATCAAAATGTGAAATAGAAACAGTTGAGTGAGTTGTGTGGTATTTCCACTGTTATGATTAAAGCAAAATATATATGCATGTATTTTCTATGAAAGAATACAGTTTTATAATTCTATGAGTTAAACATTCATATTTGCATTTAAAACTGGCATTGTACAATCCTATTTAATAGAGAATATACTAATTGACCCTCACGCCGTTGTAAAGGTGGTGGCACCCACAGCAAATAAAGAGAGAATATGCTAATTGCTGCCCCACCCTCAAAGATGGTGATGCCCATAGCCAATAAGGAGGGAATATGCTAATTGATACCCCACCCTCAAAGATAGTGACACCCAGTCCCCTCAGCTCCCCAGCCACCCAGGGTCGGTCTAAGGTGCAGGCAAGCCTCGGAGATCAAATGCTCAGCCACCCAGGGCTGCCTGAAGTTCAGGTAACCAGGGCTGGCAGAGGCTTGCACTGCCAGCAGTGGGAGCAGCAGAGGTGTGATAGGGCATCATCTCCTGCCCCTGAGAGCTCCTGGACTGTGAGAGGGGGCAGGCCGAGCTGAGGGATACCCCTTCCAGTGCATGAATTTTCATGCAGCAGGCCTCTAGTATAAAGATAAGTGGCAAAATTATGATAATTAAAATATTTCATATTTCTTTGCTTAGGACAGCATTAAATGCCAAATTAAAAACACCCATGACTATTCAAGAGAGAGAGAGCAGAAGAAAACTTTAATAGCATGTTTCCTGCTTTTTAAAAAAATGGGCTCCTCCTTTTCATTTTGTCATTAAGCCCTGAAAATTATGTAGCCAGCCCTGGATCACTCAACTCCTTCCTCTTCAAAGTACTGGGCCCCTTTCTACCTATAGTGCTTTCCCTCTTCTAAATCTGAGATTCCCTACTCATTCTTCAAAGTCCAATGTAAATGTCACCTTCTCTGTGAAAATCGTCTCAAAGCCTCTAGGTAGGACAAAGTTGGGTACTGCTTTCCCATTATAAACCATGAGGCCTTTGAAGGCAGCGCCTTGGAGTTATTATACTACCTACCATATAAGTCGGCATTCAATGTTAAAATGTATTGAATGAGATAGTGGTCAGGGAAGCTAAATAGAAAAGGGATTTATATTCTAAGATTTGCCCTAGAATGCTACACTCATCTAGACATGACACTGCTTATGTCTTTTGGACTTGCACTGGCTGTCTAATGAAAACTCTTGTAATTTAAAAGTTTTCTGCTTACTGAGTCAAGACCCCTTTATCTGTTCCTTTCAAGATGAGAGTATGACTGGTACAGCCAAAGGTGATCTTATTTCCAGCCATTAAGCAATATTAATTTCATGGGCTACAGAGAGAAGCAGCTTATGCAAATGAATATGATTTTGCTGGCACATAGTTTATTAATATGAATAGGTTCGCAATTCATGATCCCTAGCCTTCCCCAGTCAATATGATTCATAAGGTCAAGGTTATTTTTTTTCTGAAAAGAAAGTTATATTAATATGCAGATAACTTCTCAGAGGTAGGTTCAGGACTACTCGCATTCTAAATAGCTTCTTCTACTACATGAAAAGTCAATGAACTGCAGAGCAAATATGAAAAGGAAATCTGAATGTCTCGGTAATTCCACAGAATTCAGAGTGAGCACAAAGACCCTACCTGCTGAACTTGATCTAACACTTTAACCATTCAAGAATGTGCCAGACATATCTACTCTAATGCCTAACACTTCTGAGAATGAAAATGCAATTTTTCACAGTGAAGAATGCTGATGGTATTTCCTGTGCTCATGAGAAACCTTATGAATTTCCATCAATAGTACACATTGGTCATGGATCTTTCATGTTAATAATGTCTGGGCAGTATATAATATAAAATACATTCGTGACGAACAAATGAAAGCTCTCTTAGCTAAAACAGGTATTTATTGTGTCTGCTATGTACTCATCCTTCTGTGCTTAGAGTCATTTTTTTTTCTTTTAGAGAGAGTACGGTTAACCTGGTGTCCTTGACATGGTAGTTTTGTGTTGTTTCTAAAACAGTGGGGAGCAGCAGTATTCCTTGAAATTAAACTGTAAGTGTGTGAGATATTTGTTAAGTTGATATGAATTTTAAAATCACAAAATTGATTTTTTAAAATTGAGAAATGCCTGGGTATATGTACAGTATATACAGAGACCTAACTTTTGACCTCAGCCTAGCAGGATGTTATTCTGAAATATCAAAATATCAAGAGTATTAACCTGAACCCCCCCAAAAAAAGGTAGGAATTCTTAAAATTGAAAGAACAAAAATGATAGATTATTTAGTTAATCTTTTCACCATGCTGGAAATGTCTCTATAGTCAGAATAAAGAGTAGAGGGCAAGTAAGAAAATATGAATGAACAAATCACAGTTAATGAACACACACTCAATACTCACCCTGCCAATTCTTCTTTGAAGATCTCTTTTTTAAGTGTTTAACTTCTTTCTATCTCCATTTCAAAAATATAATGAAGGTCAACATTGAACCACATCTGAATTCCTTAAAAATTCCCTTAACAACCATGACTTCAGAAAACCTCATTCCAGTTTTCCATATTGTAACCAAAGTATAATTTTAATGCAATTTTGATCAACTGCCCCAAAAGCTTACATTTCTTCAGTAACTTTTCCATTTCTCTTAACATCCCAAACCCTAAATGTATCTTAGAAAGCCCCCCTAGCTCCTGGGACTGCTTCTGTCTCAAGCCTCTGTTCCTTCTCCTTCTGCCAAGTCTCAGCTGTGTCCTCTAAAATTTAGTCATTATGAATTCTTACTCCCAAACATCATTTTTTTTCACTTTGATCTGACTAACTGCTGTTTCAAAACCAGTATGTTTTGAAAATTATGACAGTGCATGTAATTTCTGGTTTTCAGATTAGATCCTCAGGATGCATATACTCTATTTATATTTTTACTTTCATAATACTTATCACAATTACAATTATTTGTTCAATGTCAATATTTTCTACTTTGTTTATGATCTGAGAGAGTATGGACATAACTGGTTTCTACACCTCTCTATAGTTAGCATCAAACAGTATTTGACAGGTAATGTAGCTTCATTTTTGCTACATTAGTTGAAAACAAGTTTCCAGTGCTTCCTAGGGAACTGTGAATGCCACCTTAGAGATTTTGGACTTGATTCTGTAGGGAATGGAAAGCTAGTGAATGCAAATGAGCAAGGAAATGACAGAATAGCAACCATTGTTTAGAAACACTGATCTAACAGCTTTCTGGAGAATCGAGATAAAAGGCTACTATAATAATCCAGTTTTGACTAAAGTAACTTATAACCTAAACATATTGTGTAGAAGATGGGCAGTGACAGTGAAATCAAAATATGTCACAGCTTTATCTGTGTGACTTGGTGTGACCTCTTTATTTCCCTGGCTACTTCTTTTTGTTTTGTAACAATAACATGGGGATCATTTCATTGATCACCAGAGTTCAATTATTAGTGAATAAATGGTGGCCAAAGCTATGAGTTTTAATGAGGTTGGTCCAGAAATATACATGCCAGAGGCCTTAAAGCCAAATATTTCATCATCTTCTTTGATGGAACCCCCTCTCATTTTTCCTCTGTTATGTCTACATGTAGACATATGTCTCTATAGGTATATCAATATTTACATTTACATCCATGTTATTCTTATAATCATACTAGAGGCCTGTTGCAGGAAGATTCCTGCAAAAATAGGGCTTCCTCAGCCTATTCCTACACTAATAGGGCTTCCTGAGTCAGAGCGAAGCAGAGAAGGGAGCGAAGCCCACCACGGCGGGATTCGCTCCCTTCTCTGCCGCCTCGGCTCCCTCCCATTTCCGCTGCCTCGCTCCCTCCCTTCTCCACTGTCTCCGCTGCCTTGGCTCCATTCCCTTCGCTGCTGCTTTGCTCCCTTCTACAGCACTTGGCTTCCTTCTACACTGTCTTCAGTCTTTGCACGTGCCTGTGTATGCAAATTAACCACAATCTTTGTTGGGTTAACTTGTATATGGCTCTGATTTGCTGTGGGCATAGCGGAGTGACACAAATTTGCATGTTACTCTTTTATAGGTGTAGATTCTTCCTTATGCTCTATATTCCAGTCAGTAGTCAGGGCAGCTGTCAATATACATAGCTTCAACTCCTCATAAAGCAAAGATTCTCAAATATTTTCCCATAATCTCCTGTCAGACATAAATATTCAGCTGCTTAGTAAACATCTCTGTTCAGATGTGCCAAAGTCACCCCTATCCAAGTATATCCTGAGCTATATTTATTACTTTTATTGGATGTGAAGGGTATAGAGATGGGGAAATATTAATGTTTCTGGTTAACAGTATGTATAAAATATATGAAATTGCTTTGCTCTATAACACTTACTTTTAAGTATTATTTTGACTATGTACAGATGAAAAATAAGATGGCAGAGGACAGGATAACACAATTCCTAACAAGACTCTACCCAGACTCTATCACAGGCACTTTGCTTTAAGGTACAGAAGTTAATACAAAAGTTGAAACATAGTATTTGTTCTTAAATACTAATTGAAAAAAGTACAACATTCTTTTTGAACTAAATTTAGAAAAGGCTATAGTTAAAAAGCCTAAAAGCATTCCCTAAAATAAATAAACTTTAACTGTAATTTTAAGAACTCGTATATTCGTAAATAGTGTGTAAAAGGAAGCCTCAATTTCCTTTACTTATTAATGAATTCAAAATATTTAGAGTAGCTGCTGTTGCTACTGAGGTGCTAGATGGCCAGATGCTAGTCTGTGATAGATAAATAAGTAAATAAGAAGGAAAGAAACTGGTAGCTTTAAAAAAGAACACAGGTATAATTCTCTGTGAAAGCAACATTGCCTTTCGATATTCCATCTTCTCAAATAGTTGTATTTCTGAGTTGTTCAATTAGATGGTGTTTGTCCATTTTATTTCTCTATTTTAAAAAGTCTAATATGTAGCATTTGTATCTTTTTCATGCTATGTAACTTGCACAGAGATCATTACAATGTAGTTAATACACACCACCAGTGCAACCTGGCTTCTGCATGGCATAAATTAGACACCCCCGTAATGCTTGTCAGATTAGTGAAGCACTCCATTCTAGCTGCTACAGCACCCTCAGGGAGCCATTGACTTCTTACAGAAGAATCCAATGATCTCCTTTTAGTCCTTGATATTTATCTTTATTTCTATCTGCCATATTCCTAGCTGACTGGCTACAGATATAACAGGACAGAGAGCTCATACATGGTCAGCATCTCTGGTGCTTGGAATGCCTACTGAACCACATGCCTGTCACTCTACCTGGAGGAAAACTAACCCAACATCAAAGCATCACTCCAAGCATTGGCACTTAACCGAAGCCCACCCTCATCCTCGTGCACACTCGTCTATGGTGCTTTCTGCCTGCTCCAAACACATACCTTCATTTCCCTTCTCACATGGTGTTTTCCCTTTTTACCTTGAATTCTAATTTTTTACAACTTATCATTCTTCCTAGAATAGAAACTTCTTAAAGATGGGATCTATATCTGAGATACTTTTGTTTCATAAAATTCTTGTGCAGTACTTCTTACATATAAATAAGCATTTTTTTAAAAATAACGTTTCTCTCTATAAGAGAATTTCTTGGATTGTCCTCTAGGTCTTTCAACTTACAATTTATATACAATTTTAAGAAGCTTGATATGAAAGAATAAGAAATCAGAAAAATACAAAAAAGCAAACACAAGCCTCCCTAAACTACACTTCATTGGTATCATTTATATGGAAGCAAATAATTCTTATGTATCTGAGGATTTTAGTATGATACAAGTCAGAGGAATAAGTTACATACATAAAATATGTTCTGACTCCTAAATAAATACTTTAATGTGTTTTTATTATTTATAAATAACATTTATTATGCAGTTATAATAATTCAATAAATTTATAGGGAGAGTTAACCTTTAATAAATTATTAATAACTATTATTAACAATGCATTATTTCAATTATAACAATTTAATAACATTTCAGAGAGATTTAACACTTATAAAGCACTTTCACAACTATTATGATAGTGAATCTTCAAATTAAGACTAAAATATAGAGAGATCAATGTTAAATCTATCAGGTTTTACAGAAGAAAAAGCTGAAAAGTCAGTGGGTCAAGTAAGATGCTCCAAGGCCACATAGCTAAATAGTGGGAAAGTCAGAGTATAATTTCTAGTCCTAAATCCAGCGGGTAAAACAGACTTAGCCCCTACTGACTGCCTGATGAGGCACTGAAAAGCTATTTAAAAAAATGAATAAGTAGTGGTTTTTGATGGAGAATAATGGTGAGCCGAGAGCAGAACCTTTTGAGGCAAAGGGTGCGTGGAAAAGGTTATTTTTAAGCTGAAGCTTGAAGCATGAGAAAGAGCCAGATGTTAGAAGAAACAAACAAAACAGGGGAAGTGCATTCAGGTATAGAAACAGGCGTAAGCAAAAGCATTACAATAAGAAATTTCAGGCTTCTTATGCTATAAAATAGCCTTCATGAAGTGGCTTCTGAGCACTGATTACGTGATAAGTATTCTTCGTCCCTTCCACCCTCCACACTCAAAGAAAACACGCCCAACGTTTCCTGAACGGCATCGCCCTTTATCCTTCTACATATGTTATTTCCTCTCCCTTAAATACGCTTTCCTGGTATCTCTACTCGGAAGAAAAACATGTTTATTCTAAGTTACTTTTCTCAGGTGACATTAATTCTCTCATAGTTTATCTAGCTTCTCCCTCTCCAGTCTAGCTAAATGAGTCTCTCCTATATATTTTGAAATCACTATCATTAGCAGCTTTAATGAGGAATGATTTACATAGCATCACCTGTATTAAGTTTACAATTCAGTGATTTTAGTATATCTACAGAATTATGCAAGCATCATCATGCTCTAATTTTAGAGCATTTCCATCACTACATAAAGAAATTTCACGCTCAATTACAATCCTTCCTCATTTCCACTTTCAGCCCTGGTCAACCGCTAATCTACTGTCTACCTTCCTAAAATGTGGCTCTGATGCTGGCAGTGGGTGTGAGTGGAGCCATCGCCAGCAGTGAGTGCAAGAGGCAGCTGCCGACCCTGATTGTCCCTCAGGAGCAGGGGGAGGTGGAGAAGCTCTGAGGGGTAATCAGGGCTGGCAGTTGCTGCTCCACCCACTGATGGCACTGAGCGATCAGGGATGGCACCACATGCCAGCAACAGGTATGAGTGGTGGCTCTGGTGCCAGCAGTAGTTGTGAGTGCCAGGTGGGACTGTGGCATGCTGGAGCAAAGAATATTCAGTAACCACCAAAGGCTTGCCCCAATGACAGTAACCAATGCCCCACCTTGGTCTGGCACCCCCTGCTCACCTGCTCCACCATCCTACTGCTGCAGTCACCCACCATGTTTTCTGTGTGCCCCCTAGTGATCAGTGCATATCATAGCAACCAGTTGTTCAGTTGCTCCACCATTCAGTCTATTTGCATATTAGCTTTTTATTATATAGGATTTCTGATTATGAAACTATGCAATAATTCTTACTTGTATACTTTTGGCACTATCTAGACCAGGGCAGACTGTCTAAAAAAAGTAAAAGGTCATGTTATATTTTGGATGAGAGTACTGTTCCAGGGGTCTGGAAGACCACCCTCAGGCTTGAAAATTCACTAGGAGGGGTCACAGGACTCAGAAGCTGGTATATGAGTGGCTATGGTTTGTTACAGGGAAAGGATACAGATAAAATCAGCAAGGAGAAAGGACATATGAGGCCAAGTCTGGGAGAAGCCAGACACAAGCTTCCAAATGTTGTTCCCCAGTAGTCACACTAGGATGCACTTAATTCTCCCACAAATGATTCATGACAACACATGTGAAGTGTTGCCCAACCAGAACACTCACCCTAACCTTCAGTCTAGGGTTTTTATTGGGGGTTAGTCAGTCACTTAAACAGGTGTCACCTGCCTGACTAACAACTCCTCAGACTCCAGACCCCCCAAAAGCAAAAACAGGTATTCACCCAAAATCACATTGTTAACATAAACTCTTTGGTCAAACGGGTACAGCATACCTCATGTCCTCAGAATGCAACCACCCTCACCAGAAGACATTTAAGGGTTCAGAGAGTAGCTGCCATAGACTGACCAAGGCCCAATCCTAAAACCAGGCATTTCTTGGGAATGAGCAGTATTTGAGCAACCCAGATCTCTTGAGTTAACCCTTTTTTGTGCAGATACTATGATCACTCTAGTGTCCAATTTTAAGTTTCAAGTTTCTAGAATTCTATTCAATTTAGGCATTATGACAGGACAAGTATCTCTGAATGTACTCTCAAGCAAAGTCCTCCAAAGTAGACACCAAACCCAGAAACTTGCTAGTCTCACATCTGTTCCACAGCTGGGCACAATCATACATTCTGCAGCTTTCCTGATAAAAATGTAGTACTGGACCTTTTCCTCTTCCTGGAGGAGAGTCAGGATGGGATCCCAGCTGACCCTATGTGTATCTACCCAGGTCTTCTTCAACTGGCCCTGTACATTGTTTGCCTTTTTGTGCCCATCATGATTAATACCATCGGCATCGGGGAAAATATTATAGTTTTAAAAGGTGAGAAAGTGTGAGGACTAAATCAACATTCTATTCAGAGACACTGCACTTTGTACTGAAACTCTAAGAAATAAGGTCACTAACCCCTTCATAGGCCACAGAATTTGCTAGAACTGTAACTTGGGAGTTTGTCTACATTCACTGCTCTTTGTAAAAAGCAGATTAATAAAACTGAAATCTTGATATATAGGACAAATAAAAAGGCAAGCAGCAAGTGCTTCCTGCTGATGTAACTAATAGACTGACCAATCTATTTCAGGGCTTCACATGTGGGAATCTGCCTTTGTTCTATCCCCCCCCCCACTTGCTTCCCTCCCTCCTTCTATCTCTTTTCTTCTTCCCGGTGTCCCATTGGTCACTCTTTCTCCTTTCCTTCCATCCATTATTTCTATTCTTTAATAAATGTTTACTGAGCTCTAATCTGCTTTACGAATGTACTATGCTTTAAGAATCAATGATAAATGAGTCCGACATGGTCAATGCCTTCATGAAGCACAGTTTAGCAGAAATGAGCCTTCTAAAGCAAAAGGCTTCAAAGGCCAGCTGCTTCATCCTTAAAGCTTATTAATCACCAGCACTTCCTTCTTAGTGCTCAGCATCTCAAGTCATTCTAAGTAAGAATTCTCTGTACTTGCAGAGCCTCATACTTGTACTTTCTGGCTCTGAACTTTGCATGTGCTGCATCCTCTGTTGTGATCCCCTTTCACCAAGACCCTTTCCCTTAACCTAATTACTTTTATTAATCCTTCAGGTTTCCTCTTAGCACTAACTCAGGGAAGCCTTCTCTGATTGTGTCCTAAGACCAGTGCAACTTCTGAAATGCACCTGTGCTGACATGTGGACACTGCAGGCATTGCAGCTATCACTTCAGGCTCCATGCTCAAGTTACACAGACAAAGCTTTCCTCTGACACAGAGATACCCACACAGCAAGCCCTGCCTCTGAATTATTCTAATTGTATAACACACTTGAGTGATTCCTGAAGCAAACAACTGCTGTTCTCTCAGGGATGAGAATGAAATGCAAAACAAAGAAGCTACCATCTCTGATTCTACAGGAAACAAACACAGAGATTTCCCTTTTTATTAGGCCCTCCCCCCATTCTTCCTTTGCTCAACATGATACACACATGAAATAAACATGATAGTTTAGGCTGGGAAAATGAGGTAAGATTAGGTTATAAAAGGCTTTGAATGACCAGATAAAAAACTAGTGTGGCACCTTGCAATAAAATTTTAATCTTTTCTCAGGCAGCCCTCATCCTGAGATCTTAAGAGCCTTGCTCTTAAAGAGTCCTTCTTCTTCTTTACCTTAAACTGTTTCTCCGACCTCACTTTACACCAGAAGTTTTTCATGAACAGTTAGAAGATGGGCAGCTATCTCAACCCACTCTCTTTGAGACCACAATCCATAAAACCTGCTTTTTCTCAATACAATCTACAGGATGCCCTGATAGTTCCCATCCCTGAGTAACTCCAACCAGTTTGACCTAAACATGTTCTTAGTTTTCAAAATACCTTAAAGCTCCTAGCTCTCTAGTAGCCTCCTATCCTGAAGAATGTGTCAACTAAATGCACACTTAGGTACTAGCACTATTTATTTATGTATGTATGCATGTGTAAGCAAATGTTAAACTAATAAACTACTCCCCAACTCCTGTCCCTTCCTAACACAAACCCCAATTCCAAAGATTTCAAAGCTAGAAGAATAAAGGTAGGATTTTCACACTGCATTGATGTCTTATATTTGTGCCCTTCTCACAGCTTTAAGCTCAAATACAATCAGTTTGCAAGTGAAAACAAGATTTTAGCAAATGCCAACTCATCTTGGCATCTGAAAAATCAAGCTGTGTTCTGATGTTTGCTCCATAAATTGGAACCAACAATAAAGATTCTGAAATCAGGGCTTAAGTGGCAATTTTGTTGATGATGCATGACGCAGAACAGAATATGTTTTATTTGGCCACACAGCGCTATCTCTGCAAGACTAGCAGAAGTGGGGAATTTTCTGTGTAGGGTGTTCGCTAAGGTTTGCAGAGGCCACCAATTATAGTCCTTTTGAGTCAAGGAGATATTTTTCATAGCTATTTAGACACTTTAATCCTAAATGGCCAGAATTCCAGGGGTCATCAAGGACAACATGATCTTCAACAAAGGTAATAATTCCTCTCCCCCTTTCCAAATTACACAGATAACTTGTATGGGATCAAATCAGAGGCAATTACCCTGGGGAATGAGGTTACTTTATCATTGTCAAATGAGCAATCTGAGCTAGAGAGACACCTGACAAACTGTCCACGGTCTCATAGGTAGCCACAGAACTGAGACTAGGACTCTGGATTCCTGTTCCATTTCTTTCTTTACTAGCTACTTTGCCCATGCCTTCAAATGTAATTATTTATTTCTCATTTTTTAAGGGCTATAACCTGAACCAGCTCCTCTGCTGGATTTCATGATCCTTCTTTCCACTGCCAGACTTACCTAAAGATAATCATACTCATGCCATTATGTCTTCATTCCATTGATGAGTCCTATAATGTGATTTCCACAGTTTCCCACTTTTACTAAAATTCATCTCCAAATAGATTCTTTTTGACAATTCAATGAATATGTACCATTTCTGTAATTTAGAACTACAAACCAGAAAAATAGAATTTACTGTGATATTTTTCCCCACCCCACCCCCCAAAGAAACATGCATGGTTCCCTAGAGACACAAAACCTTTGTTTATTATTATTTTTAGTGACGCCTACCTCTACTCTCCCCTTTTCTAAAATAATAGTAATAGTAGTAATAATAATAATACCAGTGGAAAGTCATGGACAAAACTAGAACTTAATTTAGAATTAAAAGCTGATATTGGAGAAATGGGAGACTTACATGGGCACCTCACCTTGGCTAACCTGCACACCATCACAACTAAATATGCAATTTTCCACTGGTAGAGAGCAACTTTTAGCCACCATCCCAATTCAGCACCTAAATTGAGGCACTCTGCTGCTATCTTGTGCTATATCGGTTACATCAAGCTTCTTCCCGCAGCATACCTCCCACCTGCCAATGAAACAGACTCTTTTCCAGGACTTACTTTCACAGCCTATCAAGCTTCTGAGGGCACTATTATCTATGAATTTGCTAAATGCTTTAAAGACATAGCATTGCCTCTCACCAAAGGACACCAGGTCACAATGAAAGTAAGAAGGCAATGGGATGATGCCTTTAAAATAACTAGAATTATTAGGTAGCCTATATGAAAAAAAAAACCCTGCTTGCTTTACTAAAAAGTAGAAAGACCTATTCAAAACTTTACTTCAATAATAGCTATATGACAACAACCTGTGAGTTGCTGTGTAATATTAAAGGCACATACCTTGAATCAGAGACCCATAAATGATGTTCCTTCTTCCATAGCCAAATTATATGTCTTAAATCAATCACTTTCAAATTTTATTTCCCATACCAATATCTCTGAACTCTGCTTGCCTATAGCTTTTATTCCCAAAAGAATGATGTATTCTATTAGGTATACAATCACGCTTAGGCTAAATTGCATTTGAGATCACCATGTGGCCACTTCTAGCTTCTTTAGCTTTTCCCAATGGATGAAACCAGTGTTGACCAAATTGTTGACACTACATCTAAAGAGGTAACTGCCTTGCCCCTGGCTGGTTTTGCTCAGTGGATAGAGCCTCGGCCTGAGGACTGAAGGGTCCCAGGTTCAATTCCAGTGAAGGGCATGTACCTTGGTTGCAGCCACAGTTGGGGGTGAGCAGGAGGCAGTTGATCGATGTTTCTCTCTCATCTATGTTTCTAGCTCTCTATCCCTCTCCCTTCCTCTCTGTAAAAAAAAAAAAAAAAAAAAAAGAACACAATAAAATATATTTTTAAAAATAAATAAACAAAGAGGTAACTGGCTTATCCTTATTCTGTGTCTGCGATGAGTATAGGTAAAGTCCTAGAACTCAGACACTCTGTGACAAATTCTTTGTATCATCACATCCAATGAAGTAGGTTAATGGAAAAATGACCTCAATTTCATGTTGGCAAGACAATCAAGGATTCAGATCCCAACCAAGTGAAGATTAGGTCTCCTGAAGTAAAATCCCTGTCCAGCTGAGGTGTTGCCTGAAGGTTAAAGGAATGCAGAATGTGTGTGTCATTGAAATTACATTGGTCTCTCTACTTTGTTTTAAACACAAAAATAATTAAGGGAGCTTTACTAGCTTAAACCTCTCTTTTTCCACTGTTATATTTTGGCTGTATTACTGGTATTGGTAACATTTAGTTTACAGGTCGTGAAATAGTGAGGAATACTAGTTAAATGGGAATATGATAGGTGTAAGGAAGAATTTGCATCAACTGGAGTTTGTGGGTAATGTGGGCAGGACAAAGGTCTCTGAAGGGCCTTCATGATATTACAACCATTGAATGCAGGGTCTTTATGTGATTTCGAGTTTCTTACTTCAGACAAGGTAAATGCATTAACGTTGGATGCATGATTGTTGGATCATGTGAGATGACAGCATCTACAGAACTATTAGAAAGAAAGGTGGTTTGGAATAATTTTCAACCACTTTAATTTGCACATTGTCTATTTCAATCCTCCCTAGACAACCTATGTGGTCCAACCAAATTAAACATCTTTTTGGAACAAGGTATTAAAATGCTTATTTATTGGGTATATGAACCAGAAAGGGGGAAAAATTGAAAAGTCATCAGTTGCACTTAATCCCAAAGGCAGACTTTCCTGTTCTGGGTATTTTTTTACTCAGGATGCAGCCCATAACATATTGGTGGCAATAACCCTCTAGAACCAAGACTTCACTATTGCTTGGATTCCATTACCAATTGCATTTCTTGTTCTTTGAAGAAAATGGAATGGGATCCAATGGGTCTTAAAGCACCATCTCAAGATGTGCAATGCAGCAACCATACCTGGCTGAGCCTCAGCCTTTCCTAAATATGCCCCTATACCTCTCTCAGTCCTGACCATTAGAATAAAGCTAACTTCTCTCCCCAATTGTCCCTTCCCTCCAAAGTGGGAGGTTTCTTCTTTAATTGGCTCAACTACTTTATCCTACCCAAATTTGGCAGCATTAGAAATAAAAACATTTCTCTGACCAGATCGTGCTAAGCAGTTCACATTCATCTTTTATCCATTGCATATTTTAAATAAGAACATTAGCACAGGCCATGCATCTCTTCTTCTAGGAGATATAGGTATGAAACATAATGTCATTCCTTAAATATACCCCACAATAGAGAGGCTAATACTGCATTCACCATTCCTTCCTATGACCAAGGCTAGATAATCATGAACAAGCTTTAAGAAATGAGGGGTGTAAGTGGATGGAAGCCAAAAGCTGTAGTACACTCACCAGGCCCAGCTTCCTCTTCTAGCTACAACTGCACTGCCCAGGCTTCCTTCTCTGTGAGGCAGGCATGGCCTCTGTAGACAGCAAATGGCCAAATGACCAAAATGTAGATAATCCATAGGCTGATTAGAGAAGTATTTCATAGCTTGCTCCCAAAGATAAGTTGAGGCACCTCATTGTCCATTACTGAGAAATGGAACTGGAAAAAAAGAATTTGCTAGTTTAGAAGAAAGAGAGAAATCAAGAGGCATTTGGAACACAGCTGAGCCCTAAAATGTCTGAGCATTAGGACAGACTCAAGATTCTCAAACTTCTGCTGCTAATGTTCCCATTATTTATACGCAGAACAACAACTGATTTAGGTACAAAACAACACAATGAGTTCTTGGACATTAGAATTCTGGATCTTATTTTGCCAAATTCTCGTGTTCCTAATCTGTGTGTGCCTCCATTTGAGAAATCTTGAATTGAATTATTATATAGTCTATGGACTAAATAAGCTTAACTAAACAGATGTGTTAAACATTCAATTCAGTTCAACACATTTATTAAGAACTTCCTAGGTTCTAAGCTGTGTCCTAGATACTGGAGATAAAATGATGAAAAGTTCAATGAAAGCCTCAGCTTTTACATTTCTTACTGTCCGGTATGTGAGAAAGAAAATTTATACTTTGTATTATCTTTTATGTTTCAGGCACTGTGCTAGGCCTATACTACAGATAGTTAATTTATCTTCACATAAACTCCAGGGGGGAGCTTTATTCTCACTTAACATATTGGGGAAAAGCAGCCTGAGAAGTTAATTAACTTGCCTAAGAACACAAAACTGGTAACAAATAAAAAGAAAGTATACAAGTAGTTCTCATTTCAAATTCAAGCTACCCACACTACTTCTTGCTGCCTACCTCATACTAACAATAGTTTAATATATGTTCTATGTAGATGTGTGACCTAATTTCATCCTCATGGGAAATTTTACAAAGTTAGTATTACATTACTATTCCTATTTTACAGATGAAGGAACCAAATACTACTACAGAGGCTATAGTATAAATGGCAAAGTGATGTATTTGGTTCAGTTATGGCCCAAACTGAAGCCTGCACCTGTTTGAAGGGAATTGGAAAACAAGGTGAGAAGGGGGCAGGGAGGTATCTTGACTAGTTTCTCTTCTCAAAATGTTTCATCTGTACTTATTTGTACCTAATTTAATTTTAAAAAATCCTTTTAAGTTAGGCCCCATGTCTTAAAATTCTGACAAATTCTATAATCTGTAACCTGTCATTAAGTTGAATTGCAATTCAGAATAGACAGAAGCTTTATCCAAGGAAGGACACTCTAGTACACTTATCCTAGGCAGAAGCCTAGCATACTTGCATGCAAGTTCCCATTGACTTTGTTATAATTGTTTTAGGAGATGGCAATTTAGACATTTTCCTATGTTTGTTTAATATCTATTTCTTGCTTCATGTATTTCAAATTGAAGAAGAAGTGAATGAAACTTGTATTTGAAAACATATATTTAATTACCTGGATTTGAAACCCCATGTATTCAATTACATTTGCCACTATTCATCCTATAGTTGAGAGAATTTTGTCTACTGAATTATTAAATAACAATATTTGCTTTCCATTATTACAAATTAATGGCATATATAACTCTCAAATGGTACTTCTAATCGAGATGACATACCCAGAGATTACACACATACACTCATGCACATGCACACACACACACACAAACACACACATGCATACACACACTCCTTTTAATAATGCAATGGTTCTTAGATAATTTCAACCCACAGGTTTAGAGTTACGAGTTTAGCCAAAAGATCACAAAACCTAAAGTAGAGAAACTTGGTTTCTGGAATGACCTTAATCAAGGGACTTGCTTTCTGAGCCTTACAGATCTTTCACCTACAAAGGAAATATGGGACTGAAGACCCCTATGTCAGATTTTGCACTGCACAACTGCACAACCCCAGGAGTGACATTCATATATATTATAATGTAAACATTGCTCCTAGAAGCTATACAATGCAACAGATCTTAGGAAGCTTCAGCCCCAATAGGCTCTGTTCTAGATGGACAATGGAAGATTTCAATCATGTGTTCCTAACAGTGTCAGCCATCTCATGCGCTTTTAGTCTTTCATAGCCAACTTGGCAACTTTACAATCGTTAGGAAGGCCTCTAGTTCTGCTCTTAGACTGATACCTTTTTTACGACCATCCTGACATTTTACTTATACTTTCCCATTCCTACTTCCACAACAGTCTTTATGGGCAAAATGAACAGGTCTGTTGGAGTCTCCTGGGGACCTCCCTAATGCTACCCAAACTTCATTAAAGGTTTGTTAAAAGCTTTAAGGCCTTCTTCAAAGTCAATGAACACTTTCACTCTGAGGTTTGATGGTCTGATCGATGCTTCCCTGTCTCTGGATCTGTTTTTGTTCATCAGTTTATGTTGTTCATTATATTCCATAAATGAGTGTGATCATGTGATATTTATCTTTCTCTGAGTGGCTTATTGCGCTTAGCATAACACTCTCTAGTTCCATCCATGCTGTTGCAAATAGTAAGAATTCCTTCTTTCTTACTGCAGCATAGTATTCCACTGTTTAGATGTACCACTGTTTTTTAATCCACTCATCTACTGATGGGCACCTAGGCTGTTTCCAAATCTTAGCTATGGTAAATTGTGCTGCTATGAATATACGGATGAATATATTCTTTCTGATTGGTGTTTCTGGTTTCTTGGGATATATTCCTAGAAGTGGGATCACTGCGTCAAATGGGAGTGCCATTTTCAGTTTTTTGAGGAAACTCCATACTGTTCTCCATAGTGGCTGCACCAGCCTGCATTCCCAGCAGCAGTGTAAGAGGGTTCCTTTTTCTCTGAATCCTTGCCAGCACTTGTCATTTGTTGATTTACGATAATAGCCATTCTCACAGGTGTGAGATGGTACCACATTATCAATTTGATTTGCATCTCTTGGATGATTAGTGACTTTGAGCATGTTTTCATATGTCATAAACAAATGAGAGAGAAAAATCGCACAGTCCTATCAATTGATGCAGAAAAAGCATTTTACAAAATCCAACACCCTTTCTTGATAAAAACCCTCAGCAAAATGGAAATAGAGGGACCATACCTCAACATAATAAAAACCTTATATGACAAACCTACAGCGAACATCATACTCAATGGGCAAAAACTAAAACCATTTCACCTAAGAATAGGAATGAGACAGGGATGCCCACTTTCACCACTCCTCTTCAACATAGTAATGGAAATGCTAGCCACAACAATTAGACAAGAAGAAGAAATAAAAGGTATCCAAATTGGAAAAAAAGATGTTAAACTGTCATTATTTGCAGATGACATGATACTGTACATAGAACACTTTAAAGACTCCATCAAAAAATTTTTAGACTTAATAAATGAATTCAGCAATGTAGCAGGATACAAAATTAACACCAATAAATCTATGGCATTTTCATACACCAATAGTGAACTTACAGAAAGAGATATTATAGTGCTATTTTTCATTTGAACATGAGATATTCCATGATTGGAAAGGTTAAAACATGGGCAAAGAGTCACACAGTTTTGACATCAAATTTCACAAGATATCCATACCTTGGTTCCTAAAAAAAAAGGTCTAGTACAGAGAGAAAGGGATATCAAACATGCTTATTACAAAAATATTTATAGATTTTTTAAAAAAATGTTTTCATAGTGTTTGGCAAAAGTAGGTTTACATTTGTTTGTATGAAAATAGACATGCAGGTTATGATTATTATAATAGCTTTATTAACTCTGTTTCATGTACTCACAACTACAAACCTACTTTTATCATATTTTGTATTTACTTCTTTGCATTGCATTAACCAAACCCCATCTTTTTACAAATGATAGGGGGTATAACAAGAACTCTAGTCTCTTTAAGTACTAGCAATGTGACTTGTGATTTTTGTAGAGTATGAAATAATCCTTGGAGTAAGAGAGTCTCAGACTCAAATTATAGCTCCAGTATTTGCCACAACTGTTTAATTTTGAGTGAGTTTCTTGGCTTTTCTCTATGGATTTTGTTAACTAGGAACAATAAGAAAACTCACCATAACACTCACTACATTTGGAGGAGTTTGCAAAGATGAGTACAGTTATATATATGATGTCTGGCACATAGGCTATGTTTCAGTTAAAATTTGGGGGCCAGAAACAGAAACTGACACATATTCATGGATTGTAAAAATGTCATTTACATTCTCATGGGCTCTGGAGAACAGGAAAGCAAAATATAATGGCCTCATGGGCACTGGGACTAAAAAGGCAGCCTCTTCCCTCCATCTCTCAGAGGACTCCTATCCACTCCTCTCCGTGCAGACCACCCAATTCTTCACTCTCTGTTAAATAGACTCCTCCATTTGTTCATTTATCCATGTCCCATCCTGGCCTCCGAGGTCATTATATCACAGCTTTCAGTTCCAGTGCCAACCATTAATCTACCACAGTATCTAAGTCTGTCATTGGTGAAATTCACAAGATGGATAATCTAATCATTTGATCTATTGGTAGCCTTTGATCACAGTTTCATTCTGAGTCCAACTGAAGGTTGGGAAGACATGTGAGCCAGGATGCATCATTGGAAAGCTCAGGTATTATGGTCAAACCAACCTGGGTTTGAATCCACAATCCTCTACTTATTTATGCACTGTATGAGCAAACAGCTTAACCTCCATGAGATTCTACCCTGAAAATGGGGACAAAATAGTATTTTCTTCATAAGGGTGCTGTAAGAAGTAAAGGAAAGACATGTAAATCATGGACTTTTTAAGTATTCAAAACTGTTTGCCTATAATAGTGGCACTTCCAGGGTTGTGAGAGGGAAGTTTCTCTCCTTTATCTTTCTTTATTTACCTACCTAACCCCTAGTCATCTATTAATTCTCAGCTCAGGTCCTTCCTGTAATGCACTATCCAATATACTTTAGGCTAGTTTAAGTTTTTATTCATTCACTCATGTTTAACATTATGAAATGCATTTCTCACTGTACTAAAATTACTTTTTTCTAATTGCATTTAATTTTAACCTTTAATTTTAACCTTTATCAGGTAAACTTGATAAATAAAATTGTAATATATTTAGAATGTACAATGTGATGATTTCATATACATATAGATCGTGAACGGATTTCTCAGATTTGCCTATTTTGTGTATGTGTGTATATGTGTGTATGTGAGAGAGAAAGAAAGATGGAGAGGGAGAAAAAGAAAGAAAACATTTAGGATCTACTTCTTCAGGAAATTTTCATCCTACAGTGCAGTTAAAACACTTTTTATTGTCTATATTCAAAGCTAATATAGGAGATGCCTTAGGGAAGGGAATGGGTCATAGAGACCATTCTATCACCAGAAGACAGGACAGTGCTACATGTAGTAGTGTCTTATCAGTACTTTTTAGAAAAATAAATTACTGAACAAATATCATGAAACAGCACCTCACCTCAGACATGAGGTACGTTTAGAAATGTGGTTTTGTAAGGAAGTCAGAAGCAAGTTCCATCTAAATGTCACTAATTAATACATTCAGAATGACATTAAATGTGCCCTTTACTGTTCAAGAGGGTTTCTGATTAACTATGTGACTTCAGCTGAGAGTCACCAAGCAGAAAAGCAACAGCTAAGAGTAGGCTTGGAAACTATATCAAAACCTACTACAGGCTTCTGCTGTGCCTTTCTTTCCTGGAGTAGCCAAGATTCCCACAGAGGAAAAGTACTCACAGGTTTATACTCATGGTTCTCAGCAACTTCCAACCCACCCCACTCCTCCAAGGCTCAGTGATGTCACTGTCATTGCCTCTTTCCTTATGCAGACAAGCTGCTCACCTATCATCACTTCCACCCTTGTACGGCTCAGAGTTCACCAAGTTTCCACTTATAGGCCCTGTGCTGAGCACTTGAGATACCAGAAAAAGCAACAGACTCACTCTCTTCTACAGCATTTTTCCATTTGTAAAAGAAAAAAATAAAACACCTTTCTTCAAAGACCAGCAAAAGAGACCATGACTTTGGAGCGGCAGTCCTCTTATAAATATTTAATAGCATATTTGTTCAATGGGTGGGCTGAGTGTGAGAGATTTGCTAGAGGTAAGTGAGTAGAATGGATCTTTGGCTTTTACTCAAACCTGAACTTTTCCCCAGTCATTTTGTCTCAGGCTGTAAAAACTATGGCAAAATAAATGGGTAGAGCATTGATCGAACACAACGAACAGCTAGTAAATATATTTCCTAACTAGCATGCAGTAGAGCTGTGACACGCTGTGCACATGGGCCATAATGTTGCTTTATTAAATGCATCCGCCACTGATGTGGATTGCAGAGCAAGCCCTGTCTCAACTCCTAGGATTAGTGAGAAGCTACAGCCCTGGCACAAGTTCTGACTTTCTTAAACATGTGCAGTGCTCAGTGTGAACTGCTCTGACTGGTATTTTTATCTTTTCTCAAAAGGATTTAATAGACTGGTTATGTAATTACCGAAACATTGGATGAAAATACATGAAAAGAGCTCTGCAGTCTTTTCTATGACAAACATTTATTGTTGGTATTTCAGAAGTCTTGTCTCTGCAGAATTCAGGTCACACTGCAGGCATTACCTAATTCAACTTGCCAGAGTTCAGGGAGATACCAGGTAAATACAGTTCCTTTTTGTTTTACCTCTTGAAAAACTGAGGCATAAAACCTTGCTTGGGATATATCTGAGTCAGTAATGCAACAAAAATGAAATCATAGAAACCCTGGAACCCTAAGGGAATTCAACCAGAATTCCTCAAGTAAAATTGCTACCAATAGTCTAACTGTTGCAACATTACAACACAGAGGCCATACTCTCCTCACACCATGCAGATGCAGCACCCTTATTCAGGAAATACATAGGAAGGGTTTCAGAAACTCTTCTAAGTAGGTTGGGAATTAGCTCTGGGGCTAAGGCAATGTCTTAAGAGACAGCATTGCAGCAATGGTATAATGCAGTGTTTCAGAGAGTGTGTTCTTAAAAAAAAGTCAAATGAAGATCCATGAGAAAGGTCAAATAATAAGAACTGCCACCGAATACATGTATGTTGCATCTCCTTTAGAAACTTTATACTAGCAAACAAAGGACTTTGAGAAATCTTGCAGGACAAAAACATACTAAAAAGATACTTAATGGATGTTTTGGGGTTCTTTTATTGGAAGCAAGAGAAATTGGGCTCTGATTAACTTTACAACAGGAATTTGTTGGGAGGAGTCCTCTTGAAAGACAGAGGCTAGTCAAGGCAGAGTTGGGCATCTTCACAGGAACTCAAAGCTTTTACTTGGGTCATGTCGATCAGATACCGTGGCTCCAGCTTGCTTGTCTTCCCTCCCTCTATTTATCTTCCCTCTACTTGAAGAGGGAGTTTGGCTGGCTAGTCTGGGAAGCAAAGGCAAAAGGAGTGGCATTGAATTAGAGTTTGACCTTGAGCAAATTACTAGATGAGGTGATTACTAAGCATGATGAACAAAATTACTTCAGTGATTGTTTGTAGCTGTGAAATTATAATCTAAATAAAATGTTAGGCCTTTTATATTTCATGGTGATCTTAAGGAAGTTCCGAAATGTTTCTTTGGTTATTTTCCCAAATCTCTTTCTAAACTGTGCTGCACTGTGAGGCTCAAGACAGTTTAGTGTTATTTTTCTCTGTAATGTTCTTCTTTGTGAAACCTTCAGAGTGGGTCAAACTAAAGCAAAGAGCAACCTGACTTCTAAAATGGCAACTTTCCTGGAAAACGCGTCTGGCTGTAAAGCCAATAACAAAAAGCAGGTAGAAAAAGAAGATGGAATTCTATGTTAAGTTTGGATTCCAGCTCCCAAACAAAATAGTTCCATCAGCAGGCCATGTCCCAGCTTTTGTTTTCTGTCACACACAGTGAAAGCATTAGCTGCTCTGGGCTATTTAGGCTTAATTTTTCCTATAATGGTTAAAGGGAAAGAGTATAGCAGGCAGGAAACAGGAAGAGCTCCCTCCCCACCCTCTTTTTCCTCTTCTACCGATAGTAAAGGGGTACTTGTCAGGTTGCTAGTTACTAGTTGGAAGGCATTTATGAATGATCGGACACTGTGCATTAAAATCTATCTAGCCCTGACCGGTTTGGCTCAGTGGATAGAGCATCGGCCTGGGGACTGAAAGGTCCCAGGTTCAATTCTAGTCAAGGGCATGTACCTGGGTTGCGGGCACATTCCCAGTAGGGGGTGTGCAAGAAGCAGATGATCAATGTTTCTCTTCCATCGATGTTTCTAACTCTCTGTCCCTCTCCCTTCCTCTCTGTAAAAAATCAATAAAATATATTTTTAAAAAATCTATCTATATAAAGAGGTAATATGCAAATTACCCGGGACGCCGTAACAGTCACGACCTGCTTAGGTGGAGGTTGTGTGAGCAGATGGGCGGGAAGGGACTGTTTGTGCTGTGAGGCAAGTCACAGATGGCGCAGCCCTAGAGCAGAGGCAAGGGCCTGTTTCCAAGCTTCCACCACTGCCTGGCCTTGGCAAGTGATAAGTGGAGGCAGGAGGGCATGCCCAAGCAGTCGCTGCTGCCTGGCCCCAGCAGGCCCGCCTCTGCATGTGAGTTGCAGAGGAAACACCTCTTCTGACCACTCACTGGTTAAGCTCCCAGTACGCCAGTGTTCTTGATAATTTAGGTAATAAGGTGATCTAGGGTTTTTCCAACTCATTCCTGGAGGAAAAAAATGAAGGTCTACTGCTGGAGGAGCTAAGAAATGTCATATCCTTCCCTAGCTGGTTTGGCTTAATGGATAGAGGCTCAGCCTGTGGACCATAGGGTCCAGCTTCGATTCTGGTCAAGGGCATGTACCTAGGTTGCAGGCTGCCCCCTGGCCAGGGCCAAGGTCAGGGCTCATGCAGGAGGCAACTAATCGAAGTGTCCCTCTCACATTGATGTTTCTCTCTGTCTTTCCCTCTCTCTTCCAAGTCCTCTAAAAATCAATGGAAAAATATCCTCAGGTGAGAATAAAAAATAAAAATAAAAAGACAGAAAGAAATGGCTTATCCTGTGAAAGAGACATCTTGAAAATACCTAAAGAAAGTTGTCATTTTTTTTTGTGGTGAAGGTACTGGAGTCCATGTTGATGACACTTTGGCAGCTGGCAGTGGCAGCAGCAGCGGGGTGATGGGGGTGGCACCTTCCTCTGATCAGCCCACAGAAGGAAGCCAAACTTAGGCCCACAGAGGGAGCAGGCCTAAGCCATCAGTAGGACATCCCCTGAGGGTTCCCAGACTGTGAGAGAGCGCAGGCTGGACTGAGGGACCCCTTCTCCCCTCACAGTGCATGAATTTCATGCACCGGGCCTCTAGTATGAAATGATGAGTGTGGTAGTGTGGTTCTCTTCTTCTTACATCCAACAACCATAGCAACAAACTGACTCATAACATTTTCTCACCTGAAAAGAAGTTCAGCCACACGTTGTTCTCTTCTCTCTTCTGCACCCTTTCTTTAGACTGGGAGCTTTTTCAGGGTGACATACATGTTTTTATCTCTTTCCTCTTTCCACGTAGCCAGAGAGAAAAGAAGACCATGCTTTTCTTCCACTTAGGACAGAACCAAAGTGGGATCAGATGCTCGTATTAGGACAGATGGTAAAGTTAGGTAGGCCCCAGGTCAGACTACCTACTCTAACAGACCTTATAGGATTTCTACTGGGAGTATTAGTTCCAACCTATTAATAGTGAAGTATGAGTTTACTTCCTTTTGTTAATATTTGCATTTATTTATTTATTTCTTCAATAATATCTATTAGAGTTCTAACATGGGCTAGATGATATAATAGTACATGAAACCTGACTCTTAACCCTAGAGAATTTACAGTTCTGTACAAGATACAAAAACAAATCACATGTAAGAGAGATAATATTAAAAAAAGAGAGAGATAATATTTTGAAAAATAAACAAGTGTTTTCTTAAAATTATCCCTGATGCCCTGGAAAAGTATAAATCATTTTAGAGAAAAAGAAAGTCAATTGAGTTTCTGAATAGATTTTAAAAATCTCATTGCAGGGACAAATGTCTGAAAAGACAATGAGGAAAAACTTTTAAATAAAAGCTTGACAAGAAAAGGCAAAGTCTTTAAAAAGTGGCTACAAAGTTTATTCATAACTTTATATTAGAAAGGCAATTAAGGAACAGACAGTTTTCATCCAGGATAGGACTTTTAAAACAATGAGAAAGGAAGAGAGTAAGCCTGTGATTGGTGTGGATCTCTGAGAAAGGACTCTTGACTCTGCCTCCTCCTGAGAAAACTATAGATGAGTTTGGATAGAACAGAGACTCATCTCCCCTGCTGCATTTTGGGAAGGAGGCAAGGCTCATAGAAAAGCCAAATTCAGCTGTAGCATTCCAGTCCTGCGATAGCTATGGTTCAGAGACGTATCCTTGGCACAAGAGCCTCAGGGCAGCCTCACAAACGGCAGCAAGCCCAGCAAGGTATAGAAAAGCAACTGAGTTTGAAAGTAACCAAGAGAAAACAAAGTTCTAAAAACAGAACAACCAGGAGGCCTCTGAGGTGAAGATTAGAATTAGGCAGAGGGCACTGGCATGGCACTCAGAGGTCACTGCAGGGTCAGGAATTGTAGCAGGAAATGGCAGCACGGGAAGGACAAAGGAAAATAGATCTCAGCACAGGTTAGAGAATAAAAAACCATTCTGCACTAGGTACTCCAATTCCCTCTCAGGTCCAGAGACTCATATCCCCTGAGAGAAGAGAAGGAGATGGGGGAAGGAAAGCTTTTGAATTGAAAAATGAAAAACATAGTGTTATCTGAAAGAGATTGAAAAAAATCTGGAGTGACTGACTTGTAGCAAGATTTAGCTACACCACGGATGTTAAAGGAATTCCAGGAGCTAAAATCCTACTGGACAAAAATAAAGGCATTTGCATCCTTGTACATATTTGCACTTTGCAACTATAAAAGTTCATAATAGTACAATTTATAATTACAACCTGTGAAAGGTACTATAAAGAAAAACTACAGGATGCACACAAGTCTACAGTAGGAATAGTCTAGGGTTTATGGAAATTTTCCCTGTGGAACTCTTATTTGAGATGAGGCTTCAAAGATGTGTAGGCATGAACTTCGTAAGATGAAAAAGATGAGTACTTTAGACACATGTGCGAAGACCCCAAGATAGGAGGGAGCATGATATAGCCAGAGAAAAAAAAGTCAGCCATGCAGGTCCATGAGAAAGAACATGGAGATATATGATTTGAGACTAGCGTGTGTGTTTGAGGGTGGGAGGAAGAGAGCAAAAACCAGATCTTATAGGAACATGTAAGAAATGTTATTTATCTTGCATTACATGCTGAGCATAAGACCCTTTTGAAGTATTCTAAACAGGGGAGTGAGATAATCAGACTTGTCTTACCATAGTATTTGGCCAAAATGTAGGGAATGGGTTAGAGATGGGCAAGAGCAAAGACATGGTGACTAGTAGGGGTTAGTGCAATGGGAAAGAAATGAGGTAATAGAAAAGGTGAGGCATGGAGGTGGAAAGATGTAGATAAATTCGAGAAAAAAAATGTTAAAAATCAGAAGCACTTGGAGAAATGGATTGCAAATGGAAGTGAGGAAAAGGCAAAAGGACTAAGTAAAAATACTTGCTAAGAACCATGGGTGGATATTCCTTAGTATTAATATTATCAAAAACACCCATCACAAGAAAAAAATGTACTGTTATGATGATGGATCTTGAGTTATTGTGATGGTCATTTCACAATATGTCACATACAGAATCATTATGTTGTACACCTGACACTAATACAATGTTAGGTCAACTATCTAATATAATAAAAGAGAAACATGCAAATTGACCGTTACCACCAGCCAATCAGAGTGGTTGTATGCAAATTAACTCAGCCAAGATGGAGGCCAACAGCCATGGAGCTAGAGCAAATCAAAGTCTTCTGTTGCAACTGCCTGCCTAGGCTGGCTGAGCCTCTGCTCACAGCCACGCCCACCAGCCAATCAGAGCGGCTGTATGCAAATTAACCCAACCAAGATGGAGGCTGGCAGGGCGGCTCTGTACTGGGAGCCTCCACGGCCAGCCGGCATAGCTGTGCCAGGTGTGTCAGCTCAGTGGGAGGAGGGGTCTGGCCTGAGGCCTCCTCGGGGCATCCAGGAGCAGCTGTCCTGGGTCTGCTGCCTAGCTCCGCCCCCGGGAGCCTCTGAGGAGTATCCAGGAGCACCTGTCCCGGGTCCACTGCCTGGCTCCACCCCCTGGGGGCCTCCCCGGGGCATGCAGGAGCACGGGGCCTCTGCAGGGTGTGCAGGAGCAGCTGTCCTGGGTCTGCTGCCTGGCTTTGCCCCCCGGGGGCCTCTGTGGGACATCCAGGAACACCTGTCCTAGGTCCACTGCCTGGCTCTGCCCTGGGGGCCTCCGCAGGGTGTCCAGGAACACCCGTCCAGGGTCCGCTACCTTCATCCGCCCCCCAGGGGCCTCCATAGGGCGTGCGGGAGCATCTGCTGCACAGTGCGGAGAATCCAAAGCCAATTCACTGCCCAGCTCCACCCCGGGTGTATTTGCTCAGCAGCAGGGCCCCACCGAGGGATTCTGCACCAGCATCTGCCCCTGGCTTGCCACCCAACTCTGAGCCAGGTGTGTCCCCTCAGCAGTGGGGGCCCACCAGGCGTGTGCAATCGTGGGCCCTCCAGTGGGAAACATCTAGGCCTGCACTCACCAGCCTTCCCAACCCCCAGTGCACGAACACTGAAGGGGCTGTGGGCAGCCTAAAAATGGCTCTCAGCCCCTCACCCAGGCTGGCCAGGCATGCCAGCAGGTGGACATCCCCCTCGAGGTGTCCCAGACTGCAAGAGGGCACAGGCCGGGCTGAGGGACCCCCATCCCCCGAGTGCACAAATTTTTGTGCACCGGGCCTCTAGTATTTCAATAAAAGTAAAGTCTAGCTCTGGCCAGTGCGGCTCAGGTGGTTGGGCATTGTCCAGGTGCACTGAAGGTTGCTGGTTTGATTCCTGTTCAGTGCACATGCCTGGATCCCGCTAGGGACCATGCAGGTGGTAGCCGATCGATGCTATGTTCTCACATCCATGATATTTCTCTCTTCTCCCTTCCTCCCTCTCTAAAAACCAGTAAACTATTCTTTTTTAAAAGTCTACTAAAGAAATCACATTATTCTCACTCATGTACATGGAATTAATCCTGAGAAGATCAGAAAATATATCATGGAATATGCTTCCCATGACTTCCTAAATATAACAGCTTATGATTCAAAGTAGTTTTTTCTAAAAAATACTCTAAAATTACAGAGTTTAAAGTTGATTAATTGTTAAGCAAGCCATTTAAAAGCTAGTCTTAAGTTTCCAGGTAGTTTTTAAGCTATAATATGATAATTTCCATCTTGTTTCATTTTTCTATCCTGTTATATAAACCAAGGGTAGCCCACACATAGATGCATGCAGAAACACCCAAATATGTAGATTAATCACATATAGAGGTAATTTCATGGTGGTTGCATTTTGTGTACCTTCTTTCTGGTTTTACTTAACCCTCTTATTTGTTTACCCAAACTTTAAGAATATAAATATGCTTGAATGGAGTATAATACTCTGCTTCTTGTCAGTGTTCAGGAAATGGACTGTATGCTTTCAGAGTGGGAAAATAGACACATCTGTGGGGTAACAAAGACACACACATTAAAAATTCTATGCCTGTCTAGACATAATCAAACCCATTTCATAGTAGATATTAAATGTTTCCAATTAAAGTAATTTAAGAAGATTGGTGTGTGTTTTTTAAAATTCAAGAATGGTAGCAAAATGTTAACATTCAAAAATCAAAATTCTTATTTTCCCCAGGCTACACTTTGGTATCCATGGTAACCAGACTAGTTACTGGCCTGAGTCTGCTAAATGAAAATATATATATATATATATAATCTCCTATCTAATAAAAGAGTAATATGCAAATTGACCATCACAAGATGGCTTCCCACATGTGGTCAAAGATGGCCACCACAAGATGGCCAGCAAAGGAGGGCAGTTGGGAGGGACCAAGAACTGCAGGGGAGGGCAGTTGGGAGGACCCAGGCCTGCAGGGGAAGGCAGTTGGAGGGGACCCAGGCCTGCAGGGGAGGGCAGTTGGGGGGGACCATCCTGGCAGGGGGAGGGCAGTTAGGGCAATCAGGCCGGCACAGGAGCAGTTAGGCGTTGATCAGACTGGCAGGGGAGTGGTTAGGGGCAATTGGCAGGCAAGAGATCGGGAGCAAGCAGTTCTGTATTGTGAAAGGATGTCCCAGATTGGAAAGGGTGCAGGTTGGGCTGAGGGACACCACCTGACACCCCCACTCCCACTCCATGCATGAATTTCTTACACCAGGCCTCTAGTCTAATCTAATAAAGGAGTAATATGCAAATTAACCATCACTCTGAGACACCTAAGTGAAGTCCACCAGTCAAGCCATGCCCACCAGCCAATCAGAGTGGCTGTATGCAAATTTACCCAGCCAAGATGTCAGTCAGCAGCCACGGAGCTAAAACAAACAGGAGGCTTCTGTTGCACCAGCGATGGAGTTGAAACTGCCTGCCTAGGCTGGCTGGGCCTCTGCTCAAGGCAACAATGTTTCAATTATAGAAGCCATGGAGCTGAAGCAAACTGGAGGCTTCGTTGTCTGACTAGACCTCTGCTCAAGGCAATATTGTTTCAATTATAGAAGATAAATAAACCTCAGAAACCTGATTCCAGCCAGCCTTGCTGGGACGTTGGGTCAATGGGAGCTGTGGGCAGCCTGAAAATGGCCCTCAGCCCCTCACCCAGGCTGGCCACACCCCCATGGGGTGAGGGTACCCACTGGGGGGCTTGGCCAGCCTGCAAATAGTCATCAGCCCCTCACCCAGGCTGGCCACACCCCCATGGGGTGAGGGTACCCACTGGGGGGCTTGGCCAGCCTGCAAATAGTCATCAGCCCCTCACCCAGGCTGGCCAGGCACGCCAGCAGGTGGACATCCCCCGAGGGGTCCCAGACTGCAAGAGGGCACAGGCCAGGCTGAGGGATGCTCTCAAGTGCACACATTTTCATGCACCAGGCCCCTAGTATATAATAAAAAGCTAATATGCAAATAGACCAAATGGTGGAACAACCAAACAGTCAGTCACTATGCTGTGTGCTAACTACCAGGGGGCATGTGCAGAACATGGCGGGCACTGGTCTTGGTGGGATGGTGGAGCAGGTCAGTGGGGGTGCCAGACTAAGGCGGGCCGCTGGTCACTGTCATTGGGGCGAGCCTCTGGTGGTTACTGAAAATTCTTTGCTTCTGTGCACTGCAGTCTCACTCGGTGCTCACACCTGCTTTCAGTGCCTGGCACTGGTCCCAATCACTCGGCACCATCAGTGCGTGTGAGCAGTGGCTGCCAGCCCTGATCGCCCCTGAGGGCTTCTCCACCTCTCCCTGCTACTGAGGGCAATTGGGGTACCAGCCTCACTCTCACCCAATGCTGGCACCTGCTCCAATAGCAACATTAGTGGGTATGAGCAGGGCTGGTGCCATCAGCACATAGGAGCAGCAGCAGTGAGAGTGGGGCTGCCAGCAGACAGGGAAATAGGGGCTGCAGCTGGAGGGGCTGGGTGGGGGCACTGCAGCCTCGTGTTCCACAGTTCCTTTCAAGGTGCATGAATTAGTGCATTGTGCCCCTAGTCTACTTATATGAGAATACATACTATGCCTGGCCAGTATGCTCAGTGGTTGGACATGGACTTATGAACCAGGAGGTGACCATTTGATTTTCTGTCAGGGCACAAGCCTGGGTTATGGGCCTGTAGTGGGGGTGCAGGATGCAGCCAATTGATGTTTCTCATTGATGTTTCTATCTCTCTATCCTTTTCCCTTCCTCTTTCTAAAATCAATAAAAAATAGATCTCCTTTAAAAAGTATACCACATATAGGAGAAATATTAACAGAGAGAACAGATCTTTCCTTAAGTAGTATGATATCTAACCTATTCTTTCTTCTCTATACCCCCTCTTATGTCTCATCTTTCGCATAGTCCCCTAACCAAAAAAGATTGATATTTTTCAGGTGGGTTTGACATTTCCAAAGAACGCTTCAGTAGGCATGATGGACTGGAAAGAGAACGCAAACTGCTTCTCACAAAAGGGCATAGGCCACAGAATTTGACGTATTATTATGTCACTTGCCAAAAGTAGATAAATTGCATGACTCCCCTCCTATTAAACAGGGTAGCCACCCTCCCTTTTATCTCAGCTAAAGTACTGCTACCTGAAAACATTTATCAGAAGACAGGGCACACAGAAAGGCAAAGATGACTCCGCAGAACAGATCTCTGTCTGCCTCCATTCACAGAGGCTAGTTAGAAATTAGAAATTAATCGTACTACAGGAATTTTTTCCAGCTCACCCCTTCAATTTGTCTCATTGCTTCAACTCCATCTTACTGCTACTTCTTTTCATACTTATACAAGCGCACATCTTTATAGCCCCTCCTTAACTTTATATTTTCTTGATCTTAACCCATTAAAAAAAATCAAGCAATTATTTTTTCAGTGATCTATTTAGAAACCAATGTAGAAAAAATGACAAAAAGAAAGATTCAAGAGGATTGAGAGGAAAAAAGAAGTGAAATAAAAAACAACCTTGAGGCAAACGGTGCAGAATTGTAATTCCCCTGGAGGATTATTTATTTCAAAGCTCCGGTGCATTTTCTAAGACTGTCTCATAGGGTTTCCTTCTGCCACAATATTAGAGTTAGATGTGGCTCTATCATAGAAGCTGGTGACTCAGAAGATTAGTTTGTTTATATACAGTTTGATCAGAGGAATCTTTTACAGAGGCACATCTTTGTTTTCCTCTGAATTCATTATTATTTCATCAGTCCCAGTTGGCATCATATAACCTTCTGATAGCAATTCATTGGGTGTAAAGAAAGTAGTTATCTCACTTCAAAATTTTGTACAAATTTGTGCAAGTAATTTGTTTTTTACTGTTTAGTTATTTTAACTGCCCAAATCCATTAATGGTTTAAAATTTTACTCCGTCTCTTAGGTTAAGCTAGACAATGTGTTATAGTAAACAATCCCAAAATGTCAGTGACCTAAAATTAATACAGGTTTAGTTATTGCTCATGGAACATGTTTAGAGCTCATTTTCAGGGACTCGGGTTGATGGAGGTTCACCATAGTAAGGCGTTACTACTGCAACACGTTGTTTTGGGGTTTGGTCTAGCAGGGTGAAGGAGGGCTAGAGAAGTGAGCACTCACATTAAATGGTTATCCTCAAAGTGATCATTATACTTTTGCTCATATCTCAAAGATTTTAAGCCAAGATAGAGAAGTATAATCCTCCATGTTCTTGGAATTAAAGGAGATCTG
Organism: Murina feae; assembly: GCA_004026665.1. NCBI lineage: Eukaryota > Metazoa > Chordata > Mammalia > Chiroptera > Vespertilionidae > Murina > Murina feae. Next base: position 17,878 of record PVJC01003657.1, on the reverse strand, counting down.
AGGGTGGCTTCTGTGATTCCTGTCCGCTGGTGTTTATGCCTTATATGCACCCCACCCCTGCTCCTTTAGTTTGCATGGGATCTGTATAGTAGTTTGGTAGTATTGTCATAATAAAATACATAGAGTGGGTGGCTTTAAAAAATTAATTTATTTTGTAGTCTGGAGGCTAAAGTCTGAGATTAAAGTATTAATCAAAGGTTGATTTCTTCTGAGGCCTCTCTCCTTTTGTTGTAGATGGCTGTCTTCTGTCTGTCTTTACACAATCTTTCCTCTGTGTGTGTCTGCTCTCTTCTTATAAGATCCTCAATCATATTGGATTAGGGTCCAACCTAATGACATCATTTAATTACCTTTTAAAGGTCCTATCTCCAAATATAGTCACATTCTGAGTTATTGGAGGTTCAAAATTCAACGTATGGATTTGGTGGGGGTGGTGGGAGGTGGGAGGATACAATTCAGCCCATAACAACCTGTGACTTGTTTCTAACCACCAGAATATGGCAAAGGTGAAGAGATGTAATTAAGGTCTCAAATTAGTTGATTTTGAGCTGATCCAAAGGAAAGTTCCCCTGAATGAGCTGAGCTAACCAGACCTAAGTCCTTTAAAGGGGGGCTGACTGGGCCCTTTCTTGGGAGAGAATCTCTCCTTATGGACTTCATGAAGTAAGCTGCCACACTGGAGAAGTACTTTTAACAAGAATGTATGAAATTGACCTCTAGACCAGGGCACATCCTCCAGCCAATAGCAAAACACTAGGGCCTTCATCCATACAGCTGCAAGGCCACGAATTCTGCCAACAACGTAATTAAGTTTGGAAATGGATTCTACCCCCACCCTCTATAGCTCCAGATGAGAATATAGGCCAGGCAGCACCTCTAATACAGCCTTGTAACAGAGGACCCTGATTCAGAATCCTAACCCATGGAAACTGTTAGACAATAAAGGTGTATCATTAAATAAATATGTGTTATCATTAAATCTGTGATAAGTTGTATTCAACAATAGAACTTAATGCACAGCTCTAGTGATTTCATTACCATTTGGGGTGTAGCAATCTGGAAACTTGGAAATGTGACCTCAGACACAGATTCACCAATCCTAAAGACTGTTAAGAAAAGTGTATGTGTGTGTGTTTAATAAACTCATTCCTATTTCCTGTGATGTCTCTACCATTGTTTTCTCTTTGCCTCATTTTCTTCTCAAGTTCATTAGTTTTTGTGTGTGTGTGTGTGTTCATCCATGTGTTTTAAACAAAGCAGAGAATCTCTTCTTAAATAAACTCCATCACTAGATTGTCATGTAGCATTCAATAAGTAACTCTTGCTCTCCCTGTTTTTCCATATAGCTAATGGAAGCTGCCAAACAAGGCTAGGTGGGTTTTTGTAAAGGATTAGCTTTCAGAAATGACATCTTGCTACCTGCCATTTTCAAGAGGTCATAAAATCCACTATTCAGTGGGTCTGATAGAGGTTCCAAGGAACTAACTCTTTGTAGAGGGTTCAGACAAATAAAAAAATCATACCATAATTGATGCTTTGAGGAAATACAAACTTGGAGAGTTTAATCTATTATTTCTAGTTTTATCAAAATCATTTTATATTCTTTTAAACCTCTGCCTGGTATAATACATGACCAAATATATTTGTTAAATAAATGAATGTGCTTTAAAAAGTGGTCATTCACTTATATAACAAACAATTTAGAATGCCTTCTATGTGTGATGTGTGTGATGAGAAAATTCAGGGGCGGGGAGGTAAACTAGAAAGAAAATTAAGAAAATTTAACAAAGGAGGACAAAAATTTTTCTTTAAATTAGAAAATTGGCAATTGAAATTTAAGTGGGAAAAGGGGGTGGGAAAGGAGGAAAAATGATTCAATGCAGAGAACACCACAGGAGCAAAAAAATCCAATGTGTGTAAATGACTCATTTGACCTGAGGTTGGGAATAGTTTGACATGTTGGAAGAACTGTCTGGAATAAGCCAGTTCAAAACTGTCTGAAAGAAAATTGGTTCATATCTATTTATTTGCATGCTCTATCTTAAAAAGTATTCACATTGTAATGCTTTCTAATATGAGTGAACTCTTCACAACTCAGGGCAATGAATATTCAATTAAATTGAGCATATATTGAAATTTTGGTTTACAATGAAATGGCGCTAGGCATCAAAGGGGACACAGTGCATAAAACATTGTTTCTGTCCTTGAGAAGATAATTTTTGAACAAGAAAGTTGAAATTTGAAATCAAATCAATCAATCCAATCAATTATCATTTTAGAATTGTTTAACAGATAATTTATTGATCATGAAAAGCACAACATTCCATATCTCTACTCTTTCAGGAAAGACTTGAGTTCTGAACATCCAATCATTTAGGGTCATGACCTCTAACAAGGCATCAATAACCATCTTCATCTGCAGCTGTATCCCAATAGTATGGTTAGTGGGATTTGTGTCAGTTGAATTATAATACTCACAATTATAAAATACCCTCTTATATTTAAACTAGGGGCCTGGAGCATAAAATTTGTGCACTCAGGAGGTCCCTCAGCTTGGCCTGTGGCCCTTCACAGTCGGGGGACCCCTCTGGGGATGTCCACCTGCTGGTGTGCCTGGTCAGCCTGGGTGAGGGGCTGATGGCTGTTTTCAGCCTGGCCAAGCCCCCTAGTGTGGACCCTCACCCCATTGGGGTGTGGCCAGCTTGGGTGATGGGCTGAGGGCCATTTTCAGGCTGCCCACAGTCCCTTCAGGTTTTGGGTCCCTACTGGGGTGCCTGGGCAGCCTGAGTGAGGAGCTGAGGGGCATTTTCAGGCTGCCCACAGTCCCTTCAGGTTTTGGGTCCCTACTGGGGTACCTGACCATCCTGGGTGAGGGGCTGATGGCTGTTTTCAGGCTGGCCAAGCCCCCTAGTGAGGTCCCTCACCCCACTGGGGTGTGGCCAGCTTGGATGCCATTTTCTGGCTTTCAGGCTGCCCACAGCTCCCATTGACCCAATGTCCCAGCAAGGCTGGCTGGAAGCAGGTTTCTAGGGTTTATTTATCTTCTATAATTGATACACTGTTCCTTTAAGCCGAGGCCTAGGTAGGTAACGAAGCTGCCTGTCTGCTTCAGCTCTATGGCTTCTATAATTGAAAGAATGTTGCCTTAGTTAGAAGCTCAGCTGGCCTATGCAAGCAGTTTCCTCCATCGCTGGTGCAACAGAACCTGCTGTTTGCTTCACCTCCAAGGCTTCTATAATTGAGACAATGTTGCAAATATGTTGTTGCCTAAGCCTGGAGAAGCTGAGCTGGCCGGTAGACAGTTTACTCCTGCTGCACCGGAAGCATCTGTTTACTCCAGCTCCGTGACTGCCGGCCTCCATCTTGGCTGGGTTAATTTGCATACAGCCACTCTGATTGGCTGGTGGGCATGGCTTAGGCATCCCGAAGAAACAGTCAATTTCAACATTACTCTTTTATTAAATTAGATATTTCATATGTGATTTCAAATAAATGGAAAAGGGAGGCTAGATTTCTCTTAATATACATGCTATTTATGGATTGTATTATATATAAAAATATAATATCCTCAGTAATTTTCTGAGTCCTACTGAGAAATACATGCTTTGAGAACTTGACAAAGGGAGAAGAACAGAGTTTGGCAAGAAAAGTTAACAGAAGTCATACCTCATCAGTGGGAGTCAAAATAATACAATTTACATGATTCTGGGAAACAAGGGGTTTCAAGGCAACCACCAATAACACTGCATATATTAGTCCACCTGCCAGCCCCCTCGCGAACTATCAGTTAGTAGATGAAAGAAAACACTGACTCAAAGTAACTTAAAATTGCTGTGTGGGCAGGATGATGAATGATCACCACAGATTGCTGCCCCCATGCCTCACAATGGGACTTTATAAAATACAGCTCCATGTACAAATATGCCTTATTTTTAGAAATTCTCAGCCATGGGGAGCTTTTAGTACTCATGGAATACAGATTCTATGTGCCTGCTCACTCTCATCTATCTGTTGGACAGAGTTTGAGGCAAATTGATCAACTCACCAAAAGTATGTGTAAGAGAAGAGGAAAGTAGTACACAAGGAACTGATATTCTTATTTTGTGATGTTCAGTTGAAGGAACTTGGCATTATCTGAGAAGCAGAGTTTGAAGTTCCCTTGGATCAGTTCTTTGTGGCTAAGCCTATTTCTATTTAAGGGTTCTAGCCTGGCTGTCCTTCATTCAACCTATACTATTCAAATATCTAATACGTGGAAGGCACCTATGATACCTACGATAGAACAGTGAACAAGATGGAAATAGTCTCATACCTTGCAGATCATCAAGTCTTATTGTAAGACACAATGAAAATATGCTACTCTAAATTCTCCCATAACCCATAACAAGAAACAGATTTTATAAGACCTCACAGGAGCTGCTAACCTGGAAGTAAGGGTCATAGAAGACTCCTGAAGAAGTTGAACCTGGAACCGGCAAGATCAGTAAGCATTACTATAATGGAGAGATGGTGGATGGAAGGACAAAGAAGGGCAGGTTATGTCAGGGATTGAAAATGCATATGCAAAAACCAAGAAGTGGAAAGCATGGTGCATTCAAACACTGAAAAATTTTATTGTAGTTGGAGCAGGGGTTGTCTGTGTTTCCAGGGAGGGGCAGGAGAAGAAGGAGGTAGTGTCCAGAGATTAAGCAGTCAAGATAAGATGGGTCCAAATATGAAGAGCTTTGCACAGCATATAATAAATCAGGGCATTTTCTGTGGCAGATACTAAAGGCTTTTAGCAGAAGAGTGGAATAATTCCTTGGAAGGTAGTATATAGCACAATGGTTGTACTACTTCTAGGGTTCAACTCCCACTTATTAACTGTGTCCTATGACTAGTTATTTAACCTCTGGCACCCCAAAATCACTAAAAAACCTTCATTGAAAGGCATAGCTCTTTTTATTATCTGGATGAAAACCAACAAACTTAATTCCTTTCTTCTTAAATTTTAACTACTGATTAGTTCCAAGAGGTGACATGCTTCCATTATTTTGTATCCAGGATAGCTCTGTGCCTTGACTCACAACACTTTTTTAATAAGTCCATAGATAAGACCTTACAAGCATTTCTCAGTAGTGTCTCTGAATCATGTATCTCTAACAAGGTGCCATCTTGACATTAGGAAAAACCAGGGTTTCCAAATGTATGAGAAGAAGGAGATGGTGTCCAGAGATGAAGCTATCACAAAAGCTGTCTTTATTTCCTGCCAAAGAAATAAAACCTGAAGAGATCAGGCCTCTAGATCTAATTACCTATTTACAGGACTAAGTAATATTTGTAGGACATATAGGACAATTCAACTATCAAAATCTAGACTGTGGGAAAGTTTATAAATTAACGATCCCATTTCATCAACAAATAAATTTGTAAGAAAAAAAAAAGGAAAGGAAATCTATAGATTAAAATAATCTTAAAAGATATCTCAACCAATTCAATGCGCTTCTTAGTTTGGATCGTGATTTAAACAAACAAACTGCTGAAAAAAGAGCAAAAATTTTGAACACTGAAAACTCATTTGATTATATTAAGGAATTATCAATGAAAGGGCTATGAAAATGAGATTGTTGTTATATTTTAATACCTCTTTTATAGTTTATAGATTCAGTACTTACTGAATTACTTATGAATCAAATGATACATGGATTGTCTTCAAAATATATAGTGGTGATGGAATTATAGATTCACAAGATTGGCCTTAAGTTAATAATTGTCAAATTAGTGTGATGAATATATGGGAGTTTATTATTATCTTCACTTTTGTTTATATTTGAATTTTTCTGTAATGAAAAGCTAAAACATTTTCCAAAATGAATCAGGTCTGACAGGGCTGCTATACATACATGATTATATGTATAGCAGCAAAGATAGTTTTGTCCCCACTTTACACATAAGGGACAAAACAAAGACTTTACTATTGTGTGGCAACTTAATGGCAGAGCAGAGATTTCACCAAACTGTCTAATTCTAGATCCTATGGTATTTCTATTAGACCAGGCCTGTAAAAGTGCTGTGAAAGAGAAAATAACAAGATACAGGACCTGTTCTAAAGAGCTTTCTGGATCATATAAACTAACATACATGAAGCAGACAAACAAAAGAGGCTTAAATTATTTTTCAGTTCTTTTGTGATTGTAGACTGAAACAGTCAGGAATGGCTGTTGGGAGAAGTTGGAACTTTTACTGTCCCTCAGTAGACCCAGAAAGAATGAGAAGAGAAATGAATGCATTCTGGGAGCAGGAATTCCACTGTGTGGATATTTAGATGCAATTCTTCAACCATTAAATGCTACTTCTATTCAGCTAGCATTTCTCCATCTGGTCCATTGGTCTATCATGAGGATCTGTCAAATGCCCTGCTCAAGTGCAGATAAATGTCAGCACAGATTTCACATTTTCCTTTATGTGGACCTGCTTCTCTAGACTTCCAGTGCTATGGGAACCCCATTGAGAACAAGAAAAGTCAACCATTCAGGTTAAGCTACTGAACAAACAAAGATGTGTTCCTCCAAGGCTGACTGCTTGTCAAAAGGAAGGTAAAAATGCTGCCTTCTCACAACTAGACAAGTGTGTGGTCTAGCACAGAAGACACATAGGGTTGAATTCAGTGGCACCTTGGATTCCCATACAAACTCTGTCACTGCCAGCCCAGTCACTCAGTGGACTCAATGTTACTTAACACAGAGATGGGCTGAGGATAAGATCAGTCAGTATATTTCATTCATTCAATCAGCCAACATTTACCAGTTACCTCTTCACAAGCAGCTGCAGGTACTGAAGCTACAGAGCAAAATAAGTCAGTAGTCTTCCTCTTGAGAACCTCATGTCAGAAGAGCAGGGGCAAAACAGACATTTATGATACAATGTGGAAAATGCTAAATCTAGGCACTGAGGAGAACATCATTAATGTTTTCACTTGGGGGATAATATTTGAGCAGATCTTCATCAAAGAGGGTGAGTTCAACAATGGTTGGAGGGTGAACAGAGAGCTGTAAGGGCATTCCAGGCAGAGTAAGCAATAAGCAAGGAGGGAATTCTTCAAGGGACTAGTCATATTCAAGGAGAGGTGGAAATATTGTGTACCTAGAGTGGGCTGAAGAAGGAGGATGGGGTGGGAAAGCTGTCAGGAAATGTGGTTAGAGAGGAAGCCTGTGATGATACCATGTCAAATACAGTGTCCAAGTGTTTATATTATATCCTGAAAGCAATGGAGAAACAATGCATATTTTTAAGGATGAAATTATATATTAAGGTCATATTAACTTTGAAAATAAGCTTCTTATATGTTTGAGATTCTCATATTTTATATAACCAATAACTCATCAAGCTGGTATAGAATAACACAAGCAGTTGTCTGTTCTACCACTTATTATCTATGTCACCTGGTGCAATTAACATCTTCTGCAAGGCCTTTTATGTATAAAGTAGAGGCCTGATACACAAAAATTTGTGCACTCGGGGTAGGGGGGGTCTCTTAGCCCGGCTTGTGCTCTGGAAGCCCTCAAGGGATGTCCACTTGCCAGCGGGGAGCAGGTCTAAGCTGCAGTCGGACATCCTTAACATTGCTGAGGAGGCAGGAGAGGCTCCCACCACCATTGCTGTACCGGTAGCCATCAGCCTGGCTTGTGGCTGAGCAGAGCTCCCCCTGTGGGAGTGCACTGACCACCAGGGGCAGCTCCTGCATTGAGCATCTGCCCCCTGGTGGTCAGTGTGTGTCATAGTGACCAGTCATTCCCAGTCGTTCTGCTATTAAGGTCAATTTGCATATTACCCTTTTATTATATAGGATAGAGGCCTGGTGCATGGGTGGGGGCCAGCTGTGGTTCCTGGACAGCCTGAGTGAGTTGCGTATGACTGTTTGCAGGCTGGCTACAGCCCCTTCAGGATGGAGGTCCCTGCTGGGGTGCCTGGCCAGCCTGGGTGAGGGGCTGAGTGCAATTTTCAGGCTGGCCACATCCCCTTCAGGGAGGGGAGTCTTGCTGGGGTGCCTTTCCAGCCTGGGTGAGGGGATGATGGAAGTTTGCAGCTGGCCACAGCCCCTTCACGGTGGGCATCCCTGCTGGGGTGCCTGGCCAACCTGGCTGATGGCTGATGGCTGTTTGCAGGCTGGCCATAGCCCCCAGCCACCAAGCTCCCAGAAAGGCTGGCTGGAAGCAGGTATCTGAGGTTTATTTATCTTCTGTAATTGAAACTTTGTTGCCTTGAGCAGAAGCCACAGTCTGCCTAGGCAGGCAGCTTCCTCCATCACCAGAGCAATGAAGCCTCCTATTTGCTCTAGTTCTGTGGCTGCTGGTCACCATCATGATTGGGTTAATTTGTATATAGTCGCTCTGATTGGCTGGTGGGGGTGGCTTGGGGTGTAGCCAAGTGACACAATTAGCATATTATTCTTTCATTAGATTAGATTGGGTATAACCTCATCTATGCCTTGATTTGAGTATGAATTCGGTAAATATTAGTTCTGGTAATGGTTTTGTAAGTCTAAATCTACAATTCTAAGAATTCATGGATAATTACTTATTTCTTATTGATAACAATAACATTAATAATAATAAAAGTTATATTTATTGAGTGCTTACCATATGCCTAATAATATTTACTTCATAAATATTTCAATTTTTGTGATATCTGTAAGGGATACATATTGTCATTGTCATTTTATAAATGAGAAAATAAGGTTTAGGAATCCTAAAAACTGTGTCTCAAGCAACAGAGCGAGTAGCTAGTGAATGAAACCTGGACTAAAAACAAGCTCCTGTTGCATTCCCCAATATTGTTTCTTGGCTTAAATGACATGCTACCAAACTCTTGTAATTATCTGAGCCAAATACATTTTTGAAGCCATGGTTTAATTAGACAATAGGGACACTGGGCCATGCCTGCTAAAGTAAATGCTGCCCTTTCTTGTTGACATGCTGACACATGAACCAGTAAAGAGGTAAAGATTCTTTACGATAAAACTTCGTTCATACCTTATCCTCTCCTCTGATCCTTCTTACCAGCCATTTAGTAGGGCATTTATCTACCTCCTCTTGGATGTTTTCCTCTCTCATGCAGAAAACACACAGCAAAAATCTGGCACTTTGAGGATGCTGTCATTTGGGTGATTTATCTCACTTCTATTGGAACTTGACATTCAGACATGCATGAGAAAGTCTGTCCTTGCTCAGGGTGAGAGTAAGGAAGGAGATCATGCTAGGACCTCATCACTAGGGCTTATTGATATCTAATTATTTTTTTTTTATAGTTTGGTAATTATTTCTTTTTTTAAATATATATCTTTATTGATTTCAGAGAGGAAGTGAGAGATAGAAACATCAATGAGGAGAGAGAATCACTGATTGGTTGCCTCCTGCACACCTTCTAACTGGGGACTGAGCCCGAAATCTGGGCATGTGCCCTTGGCCACAATCAAATCCAGGACCCTTCAGTCCACCAGTTGATGCTCTGTCCACTGAGCAAAACCAGCTAGAACAGTCTGGTAATTATTTCTATTATCAAGGCCTTTTCATATGAATCCACATAGAGGAAAAAGAGTGAGGAGTGGGAGTAAGGTACTAAAATTCACTCTCTTTCCATATAAATTAGAGTCAGAGAGATCAACCAAGAATTCAGACTTGCCTCCCAGGTGATGTTTATTTGTCAAGTGTTTCACAGTGCTGAGGAGTGCACTGGGTATGGTGATTAAGAGCACTGGTCTGGGATCAGATGGAGATCACATTGGTCTCTTGCTTATTTATTTATTAGCTGCATAATCTGAGGGTGGTTATTTAACTTTTACTTAAGTTCTAGCTTCCTCATTTGTAAAAAAGAAGAAATAATGTTTAATTTTCAGGATTATAAAAATTAAATGAAACAAGTTATGTGAAGTGCTTAGAATAGTGCCTGACATACAGGCACTATCCACTACATGGAGGCATTTATCCTAATCTATAATAATGTATAATAATAAAAGCATAATATCTAATTAGACCAGACATCCTTCCAGACATCCTTCTGGATGAAGTCAGTGCTGCAAGGGATCCAGGCAGCTGCCACTGCTACGAGGGAGGGATCCAGACAGCTGCCACAATGGCAAAGGCCTACTCTTGCATTAATTTCATGTATCTTCTCTGACTGCCCTGGTCAGATTTAATCAAAGACTGGGCAAGTCTCCATTTCACAAGCTGCTATGAAGATACAACTTAATGGTTTGAAAGCATTATTTATGAAGGAAAAATATAACATGAGTTATCCATTGTTTTTCTTTTGAATTATTTATCAAGGGCTTAGTAATAAGAATTCACATCAGTCAGAATAAAAGCTGTACCGTGCTTTAAAAACTGAGTAGCTTGAAAAAACACTGTTTCACAAATTGTGTTCTCACTTAATGATTTAATCACTAAAAATACATGTTAACAATCACCCTAAATAAGCGCTTGAAAGAAAAATACATATACAGCTTCTCACCACCCACCCAACAATCTGTAACTTGGCTTTCTGAAATTAAATGGTCATTTTTTTAAAAATCCAAATACACATATTACTGCAAAGGCCTAGGAAAGATGGGGGGCGGGGGAGCCTCATTTAATGAACTGAAAGTAGGCATCATAATACAGATTGGATAATCCTTCCAAGATGCCCAGAATAACCTCCTCAAGAAAAAAAAACACCAGGGAACCAGTGAACAGACTTATTTCAAATCTAGCTTTCAGCCATCCACCATTACTCCTAATATACAGGAGGTAATTAAGCCCAGAAATATTAAATCCTTTGCGTAAGGTCATGCAACTGAAAATGTTGAAGAGGAAACTCTAAATAAAGCTTCATCTACACTCTTGAATGCTGCTGCTTTTATGAGCCCTACAAGGGGATGGCATCTAGGAGCATTTCTCACCTAAATGGTGAAGGAGATTTAAGTAGGAACAACCCTACCTATCAACCTACAATTCCCATAAATTCCATCATCATACTCGTAGAGAACTGTATAGAATCCAAAAGTCCTTAAGAAGGGAATTGTGACAGAAACGATTAACTGACCATTTCATGACCCTCACCATGAAAGCACTGAGTTTCTTCAGAAGGTGGTGGCATACTGTGAAGCTCATTTGCATGGCTGTTTCTAAGGCCTTAGGAGGGGCCCTAGCAAGCTGGTGTTCCTTCACTTAAGGAACTTTTTGGCTTTATGAAAGCTGGATCCATCTCTGTGCTAAGGGATGGTGGCCCTTCCAAGATGCCTCATTTTGTCAGTGATACAAATATATAATTGATCTTTGTACATTGATCATATATCCTGTGAATGTGCTAAATCTAGTTATTAATTCTAGTAGCATTTTTGTTGTTTCCTTCAGATTTTCAGCAAAGATCATCATTATCATCTATGAATAAAGACTGTTCTTATTTTACTTCTTGTATTGCCTTAAAGCACTGGCTAAAATCACTATCAAAGTTATATACTAGTGGTGAAAGAGGATATCCTGGTCTCATAAGAGAAAGAGTTGGATCTTTCATTAGGATGTTGGTTATAAGTTTTTCATAGATTCCTGTTTTATGGGTAAAAGAAAAAAAAATATTTCTTTATATAGCTTTCTGGGAGTGTTTTTGTTTGTTTTGTTTGTTTGTTTAGTTAATGGCTTTTCAATGTTGTCAAAGCTATTTTTTACATTTTGGGGGGGATGATCCAATGGATTTTACTTTCTTTGCCTTTCAATATACTCACTTGCAATGACTGATTTGAATGCTAAATCAACCATGAATTTTGGAAGAAATCTCACTTGGTCAAGAAGTATTATCCTTTGTATACATTGGTGAATTATATTCACTAAAATTACATTGAAGGGTTTGGCATCTACTCTCATTAGGGTTATTGTTTTAACAACATCTTTGGCTTTAGTATCAAATGCTGCTGCTTTTATTTTATCGAGTGAGATGAGATTTATCCCTTTTTCTATTTTTTGCAAGTTGTATAAAATTTATATTTTTTCCTCAATATTTAAAAGAATTTACCAGCAAAGCAATCTGCACTTGAGGTTTTCTTTTTAGAAAGAAAATGTAAACTAAAATTTTAATTTCTTTAATAAATTTTAGACTATTTATTTGTTCTTCAATGAATTTTGATAGAATGTACCTTTCAAAGAATTTGTCCATTACATCCAACTTAGTGAATGTATTAGCATAGAGCTTTTCATAACATTCCTTTATTACCCTATTAAAATCTCTAGAGTATGTAGAGTATCACCTCATTCATAATACTGACTTTTGTCTTTTCCCTTCTTTTCTTCATAAATCTTGCTAAGGAGTTATCAATTTTATTGATCTTCTCCAAAACAATAGCTTTGGTTTCATTAATATCCATTTTTTTCTATTTCACTAATTTCTACTCTAATATTTACAGGTTAGGGCAAAACTAGGTTTACAATAAAAATTTCAAATGTGAGCTGAAATAAAAAATTTTTTAAGAAACTAAAAATGTTTGCCAATGATGCATCTAATAAGGGGTTAATATCCAAAACTTATAAAGAACTCATACCACTCAACACCATAAAACAAACAATCCAATTAAGAAATGAGAGTGGACTTAAATAAACATTTCTCCAAGAGGTCATTCAGATGGCAAATAGATATATGAAAATATGCTCAGTGTCACTAATCATCAGAGAAATGGAAATAAGAACCACAATGAGGTATCACCTCACACATGTCAGAAATGCTATCATCAATAAATCACAAACAATAAGTGTTGCAGGGGATGCAGAGAAAAGAGAACCCTCCTGCATTGTTGGTAGGAATACAGACTGGTGCAGCCATTATGGAAAACAGTATGGAGATTCCTCAAAAAAATAAAAAATGGGCCCAGCCTGTGTAGATCAGTGCTTGAGTATCAGCTTATGAACCAGGAGGTGACAGTTCAATTCTTAGGGCATATGCTGGGTTGAGAGCTCAATCCCAGAAGGGGGCATGCTGGAGACAGCCAATCAATGATTCTTGTCACTGGTGTTTCTCTCTCCCTCTTTCCTTCCTCTCTGAAATTAATAATATATTTTTAAATTAAGAATGGAATTACCAATAAGATACATATAAAATTTTATGAACTTTCAAAGGGATGGAGCAAGAATTTTGGACAGAAGGACAAAGAATGAGAAGTTTAGGTTTCTCAGAGAAGAAAAGAAAGCTGTTGCAGGAGGAAGAAATGAAAAGCAATTAGGAGACCGGGAACAGCAAGTAGTAGAATAGCTCAAGTAGAGGGTAAGTCACTAGCAAGGAATTGTTTGGATGGTGTGAGGCCTGTCACTAAAAGTCTTAATGCCAACAACAAAATAACCAAGATGTCTCTATCTCTTGAAAACCTAGCATTCTAAAAAATTAACAGATAGAAGAGATTTTTTAACTAATACTATGTTCAAGGAACTTTAAGTAGAGAAAAAGGCAATAAAGCAGCTATGATTTAAGTAAGGATGTTAAAAAAAAAACACAAAAAACTTAATGTTGTAAGACTGAGTCTGTATGAAATACATAGCCTAGTGGTGAGTGAGGTTATGAAGAAAGAGCTATACACATAAAAGAAAGGTTATAAGTAGGAGGTCTGAACTAGAAGGCACACACCACCTCCAGCATATTTGCCAGAAATATCAGATAAAAGAGAATTACTGTCCACTCATGTCTGAGTGCAAAGGAACTGGGAAGCCTATAATAGGATTGTTTAACATATGCCTTATATCTATCAGAAGTGAATATTGGAGAAAGGAGAAAACAGCAAGAGAAAAAATATTCCAGTATCAGGGAATAAATTATTCCCCAGGGAGGAAAAAAAATCATATAATTATGGGTAAACAAATCTATCTTAGGAGGATCACAAGAGCATGTGTAACTTAAGTTAAGTAAAAAGTCTAAATAGTGGCCACTTCAGATTTTCAGGTGCTTTCTGGTTATTGCCACAGAGCTGATTCCTGAACTGAAAGCACTATTATATTACACTGTGTGTGTTTGTGTGTGTGTGCGTGTGTGCGTGCGTGCGTGCCTGCATTTTAGCTATTGACAGCATGGTCTCTTTCTTTTCTATTTTGATTATATTGGGAAGGTTTTCTTCTATAAGGCAACTCAGGCAGTTTTGTTTTTATACATACACTACTCACACAGGCACACACAACATATTTTGCTGGGGGGGCTCTGCTGCTGAACAGGGAAACAATGACAAGCAGAACATATAATGACTCATAAACACTGTCTAATGGGATCACCTCTCAGGAAATTGAAAACAATCTAATGAAGGTGCCTGTTAAACACAGTCCAGGCACCTGCAGGTGGCATGATGCCCAGAGTCTCTATTACCAGAAAACATCAATTCTCAGAGAACAGGGGAAGCGGAGGGTCTGGTTAACAAGGTCAGCTGGTTTTCTCCTCTCGTGTCAAATGCCTTCTCTTAAACATGGGTGTTTCTGGACCTTCAGGGGAGCCATTAGAGGATAACAAGCATAAATCATCAAGGGAAGCTGTTAGTGTCCTTTTCTGAAGACTAAATCAAACAGGAATAAACAAACACACACAAAGAATTTCAGACACACAGGCATGTAGTCTGTGCATCTATAAGTTAGTCAAAGATATCCGAGGAAGCCATGTGATGGGTCTTAGCTCTCCCCTGCCATCTAGTTCTAACATAAGACTGTCTATTTTTTGTATTTAATTTTATAAATACCTTCTTATCTTGCAAGACTTAACTCAAGTTCCACCTCCCCTATTAAGCTACTTCAAACTTCTGGGCTAGAGGCAGAATAGATTGTCTTTCCCATTTTGTACCCGCTATATATTGTACTCGTAATGACAGACTTTCTTAATGTCAATTATCTACTTACCTCCTTGGATAGCTGAATGTTATTCACACTTTGACAGACCAAAAATAAGAAATACTATACAAAACCATAGATATTGTTGTACAAAACGTAACACTATATGAATCCCTTTTACTTGCTTTGTTTATCTATCAGGACAAACTCAATATTCATTCACCAAACATTTATTGAGTGCATACAGGGCAGACAGACTCCCAGGCACAGTGTTAGTGATAGGGATTGTCCAACGACTAAAACAGAATTTCTACTCTAAATAAGCTTAACAGCTGATGGAGGAAAGAAAAAAAAGGAGAGTGAGTAAGCACTATTAAGGTCAGGGATATTTTTTTATTTTTACTGTTTCATTTATTGATATACTACAGGCCCAGTGCATGAAATTCTTGCACAGGGGTGGGTCCCATCAGGCCAGCCTGCACCCTCTCCAATCCAGGACCCCTCAAGGATGTCCAACTGCTGGTTTAGGCTCAATCCTGGGGATCAGGCCTAAACTGGCAATTGGACATCCCTTTCACAATCTTGGACTGCTGGCTCCTAACCACTTACCTGCCTGCCTGCCTGCTTGTTCCTAACTGGCCCCCCCTGCCAGCCTGATCACCCCTAACTGCCTCTGCCTGCTGATCTGATCACCCCTAATGGCCCCTGCCCACCACCAACCTGGTCACCCCCAACTACCTTCCCTGCTGGCCTGGATCCCACTAACTGCCCCCCCCATTGGCATGGTCGCCCCTTACTGCCCCCACTGCAGGTCTGGTCTCCCCTCATTGTCCCCCCCACCAGCCTGGTCACGCCATGCAGCCTGCTGCTCAGTCATTTCGTCTTCCTCACTAACCCCCTGCCGGCCTTGTCCCACTCAGCCTGTTTGGTCATCCATTTGGTTGTTTTGAATGTGACAGCTGCTGGCTCTTTATATATATAGATTCTCAACATTTACAATATCTGGCACATTACTATGTGTGAATAAATTACTGAATGAATGGATGAGGAAAGTTCAGGAAACTCTGGCAGTGCATTGGAGAGGCAATACTGGACTGTTCACTACTGCTATACCTTCAGAGTGTGCCCGCCTGATCACCCCTAACTGCCTCTGCCTGCTGGCCTGGCCTTGCTATGTCTACCTGAAGCAAAGCTTTCCTAATCTTGTGCCATACCATAGCAGTCATGATTTTCAGATACCAACTCTGTTTGCCTTGCCTGTCAATGCTACCATGCCTATAATGATCCTAAAGATAATTACATAATAAGAATATTATCAGAAAATGTCTCATAACTAAGAATCAGCTTGAAAGCAAAGTATACACGTCTCAATAGTTTTAATCACTTCTTTCATATACACCAACTCTGGGTCATAGCCCAAAACTTCAATGGTAAAGATTAACAACTTTAATCACCTCCACCGAGATGCTGATGGGCTCTATTTACAGATTTAGTAGATTCACCAACGTAGAAAATACTAATAAAATAGCATCTGTTATTCCCTACATCCACCCTACTTACCTTTTCCATACAAAGAAACCATGACTTTTCTTTTTTTTTAATATATTTTATTGATTTTTCACAGAGAAGAAGAGAGAGGGATAGAGAGTTAGAAACATCGATGAGAGAGAAACATCGATCAGCTGCCTCCTGCACACTCCCACTGGGGATGTGCTCACAACCAAGGTACATGCCATTGATTGGAATCAAACCTGGGACCCTTGAGTCCGCAGGCCGATGCTCTATCCACTGAGCCAAACCAGATAGGGTGAAACCATGACTTTTCTAACTAAAGACATTGGGAAGAGTCTGAGTGTGCATAGCTTGGCCCCTTGGTTGGCTCTATTTGGATTCAGCATGATCTCAGGATGCACATACTTCATCTCCAGGTGAAAAGGTTACTGAAATTGGACAGTCTCTGTTTCTAAGTTGCCTCTACCCCGAAACTATGTGAGTTAGTCACCTACCATAAAATGATATGAAAATTACTGAGAAGCCATTTAAACCTCAGATGCAAGCTAAACTCACCATTGCTATTTTATTAAAAATAAGTGGATATTTTTAACTCTAAATTACTCCAGCATCCATTTCTCCCTTTTCTAAGAAGTTGGAGAGAAGAGTATGGCTAGTTTCTTCCTTAAGATCCCAGTGTTGATGGAAAATGAACTGATATTAACTGAGCACTTACCATATACAAACAGTGCTTACGATGGGTTATATTTATATAATTTAATATTCACACCAACTTTGAGAGGTATTATGCTCATTTACAGATGCAGACATTAAAATACAGTGAGATTACATGTCTCCAAAACAACAGCAGAGATCTAAGACTCAGAATTAGGTATATGAATGGAAAGCCAACCCTCACTCTACCATACCATCAGGCCTCCTATTTCCTCATGTGCCTTTAAAACATCACTTGGCACATCTCTTAGTTTAAAAGGCTTGGGCAGAAAGAATGAACATTATATAAGATTTATACTGAATTTGAATTTGTGAGCAAAAGGTTTTCTGTCAAATGGTGATCTCAATTACAATTAATCATATTATTATTGATTAAAATTTATAAAATAAAATGTATAATTAATTGTACCAGAATATTTGGTGAACTGCAAGTGACCATTACAACCAAATGACTAGAACTGGAACTACCAGTTGACCAGTCGCTATGACACACACTGACTACCAGGGGGCAGATGCTCAATGCATTGTCAATATGCTCCCATAGCAAACCTCCCATGGCCAGCCAATCTCCCCTGGTTTCTCCCCCCAGCTGGCAAACCTCCTGAAGTCCCTTCCCCTATCCCTCCCTCAATCTGGCAGGCTCCATCAATATGGATTCATGCAATGTGGATTTATGCAACTTAGATATCAAAAATATATGAAGTCATTAGCTAAGATTTTCAAACAACACACAGAAAGTAATCCACCGAGTTTATTATCTTACTAGGAGCCTGGGTGCACAATATATTGTGCACTCAGGGTATCCCTCAACCCAGCCTGTACCCGCCCAACCTACAGGCCTGCCACCCGCCCAT
>PVJC01003656.1:0-68781 GCA_004026665.1 Murina feae | reverse complement strand
TGCAGGGGCCGGGGTCCTGCTTGGTAGCTCCCCAGACCCCTTGGTGGCACCGGGAAGTGGGAAAGGAAGGCAGCAGGGGACGGGTGAGTGGGAAAGAGTTGGCGACCTGCTTGGTGGCTTCCCAGGTCCCTTCCGGGGATCAGGGAGCAGGAAAAGGCTGGCCTGACCACAAGCCTCCACAGTGTGCCTGGTGGCAGGTCCCCAGCAGGTAGACATACACAGGAGGACTGCTCCGAGCCTCAGATGCAGCTGGGGGCAGGTCCCCAGTGGCCACACACACACAAAAGGCGCCTGGCAGACTGGGGCCATCATAGGACACCCACTGAGGGGTCCCAGACTGTGAGAGGGCACAGGCCGGGCTGAGGGACTCCCTCCACCCCAAGTGCACAAATTTTTGTGCACCGGGCCCCTAGTATTCTAATAAAAGCATAATATGCAAATTAACCATCACTCTAAGACACCTAAGCCATGCCTGCCAGCCAAGCCATGCCCACCAGCCAATTAGAGCAGCTGTATGCAAATTAACCCAGCCAAGATGGCGGCCAGCAGTCACGGAGCTAGAACAAACAGGAGGCTTCTGTTGCACCAGTGATGGAATTGAAACTTCTTGCCTAGGCTGGCCAGGCCTCTGCTCAAGGCAACAATGTTTCAATTATAGAAGCCACAGAGCTGAAGCAAACAGGAGGCTTCATTGCCTGACTAGGGCTCTGCTCAAGGCAACAAAGTTTCAATTATAGAAGATAAATAAATCCCAGAAACCTGATTCTCCCAAGCCTCACTGGGATGTTGGGTCAATGGCAGCTGTAGACAGCCTGAAAATGGCCCTCAGCCCCTCACACAGGCTGGCCACACCCTTATGGGGTGAGAGTCCCCACTAGGGAGCTTGGAAAGCCTGCAAACAGCCATCAGCTCCTCACCCAGGCTGCCCAGGCACCCCAGTAAGGACCCGGACCCTAAAGGGACTGTGTGCAGACTGAAAATGGCCCTCAGCCCCTCACCCAAGCTGGCCAGGAACTCCCTGCTCCCTAATCTGGGACACCCTTCAGGACAAACCAGTTAGCCCCTACCCATGCACCAGACCTATATCCTATATAATAAAAGGGTAATAAGCAAATTGACCTTAACAGCAGAATGACTGGGAATGACTGGTCACTATGACACACACTAACTAACCACCAGGGGGAAGATGCTCAATGAAGGAGCTGCCTCTGGTGGTCAATGCATTTCCACCAGGGGAGCTTGCTCAGCCACAAGCCAGGCTGATGGCTGCCAGTACAGCAGTGGTGGTGGGAGCCTCTTCTGCCTCCTCAGCAGTACTAAGGATGTCTGACTGCAGCTTAAGCCTGTTCCTTGCTGGCAAGTGGACATCCCCCGAGGGCTCCCAGGCTGCCAGAGGGATGTCTGACTGCCAGCTTAGGCCCGATCACCTGGGGAGTGGGCTTAAGCCAGCAGGTGGACATCTCAAGGGTTTCCAGACTGTGAGAGGGCATAGTCCAGGCTGAGGGACTGCCCCCTCCCCCAAGTGCACAAATTTTTGTGCACCAGGACTCCAATATATAAATAATTGTTTAAAGTATTACACATAGTAGTACATATATCTCCTTTTTTATCCCCATTGCCCTTTCCCCAGCCTTCCCTACACCCTGTTGCATGCCCTCATATCATTCCCCCAGTGCTTGGTGTCTTGCACATATACAAGTCCTTCGGTTGACCTCGTTCCCTGCCTCCCCAACACTCTCCTGTCTTCTTGCTGTAATTTGACAGTTTTTTTAGTGCTTTATTGCCTCTGTGTGTATCTTTTTGTTCATCAGGTTATAATGTTCTTTATTTTCCATAAATGAGTGAGATCATGTGGTATTTTTCTTTCATTGTCTGGCTTATTTCACTTAACATAATGCTCTTCAGTTCCATCCATGCTGCTGCTAATGGTAAGATTTCCTTTTTGTTATAGCAGCATAGTACTCCATTGTGTATATGTACCTTCGTTTTCTAATCCACTCATCTACTGATGGGAATTTAAGCTGTTTCCAAATCTTAGCTATGGTGAATTCTGTTACTATGAACATAGGGGTGCATATATCCTTTCTGATTGGTGTTTCTGGTTTCTTGGATATATTCCTAGAAGTGAAATTACTGGTCAAATGGGAGTTCCATTTTTAGTATTTTGAGGAAACTCTATAATGTTCTCCACAGTGGCTGCACCAGTTTGCATTCCCACCAGCTGTGCATGACGGTTCCTTTTTCTCTACATCCTCACCAGCATTTGTCATTTGTTGATTTGTTGATGATTGTCATTCTGACAGGTGTGAGATGGTACTGCATTGTTGTTTTGATTTGCATCTATCATATAATTAGTGACTTTGAGCATGCTTTCATATGTCTCTTGGCCTTCCTTCTGTTTTCTTTCGAAAAGTATCTATTTAGGTTCATTGCCCACTTTTTTATTGAATCACTTATCTTCCTTTTATTAAGTTGTATGAGTTCTCTATAAATGTTGGAGATTAAACCTTTATCAGTGATAACATTTGCAAATATGGTCTCCCATAGATTGGGCTTTCTTGTTGTTTTGTTGATGGTTTCTTTTGCTGTGCAAAAGCTTTTATTTTGATATAGTCTCATTTGTATATTTTCTTTTAAGTTTCCATTGCTCTAGAAGTGGTATTGGTGAAGAAATTGCTTCAACATATGTCTGAGATTTCACTGCCTGTGGATTCCTCTAGTATTTTTATGGTTTCCCATCTTAAATGTTTATGTCCTTAACCCATTTTGAATTTATTTTTGTGTATGGTGTAAGTTGGGGGTCTAGTTTCTTTTTTTTTTTTGCATGTATCTGTCTGATTTTCCCAACACCATTTATTGAAGAGACTGTCTTGACTCCATTGTATCAAGACAGTCTCTTCAATAAAAGCAATCCCATTTACCATCACATCAAAAAAAAATTAAAATATCTAGGAATAAACTTAACTAAGGAGGAAAAAATCCTATACATGGAAAACTACAGGACACTGTAAAAAGAGTAGAGGAAGATATAAACAGATGGAAGAACATACCTTGTTCATGGATTGGTATAATCAATATTATTAAAATGTCCATACTACTGAAAGCAATCTATAGATTTAATGCACTCCCCATTAAAATACCAACAGCATATTTCACAGACCTAGAAAGAACGCTCCAAAATTTCATCTGGATTAAAAAAAGACCCCAAAGAGCCCCAACAATCCTGAGTAAGAAGAACAAATTAGGTGAGATCTCAATACTAGATTTCAAACTGTATTACAAAACTACTGTTCTCAAAACAGCCTGGTACTGGGCACAAGAACAGACATATAGACCAACTTAATAGAATAGAGAACCCAGAAATCAACCCAAACCATGATGCTCAATTAATATTTGACAAAGGAGGCATGAAACACATTATTTATAATATGCTTGTTTCTTAATTCAGCAATTTCCTCCCCAGGGACAGTTGTCTGTTTATTTTTTATTGAATTTATCAGGGAGACATTGGTTCACAAAAGCATATAGGATTCAAGTGTACATCTCAATGAAACATAATCTGTATGCACAGTGTATCGGGTGCCCATCACCCCAAGCAAAGTCTCTTTTCATCCCCATTTCCTGCCCTTTGCCTACCTCTGCCTACCCCGAACCCCTTTCCCTCTGGCTATCATCACACTGTTGTTCTTGTCTATGTGCTATATATATTTGTTATGTGGCTAATCCCTTTACCTTTCATCCAGTCCCCACATAACCCTTCCCTCTGACAGTGGTCAGTCTGTTCTATATCTCCATGCTTTTGTTTCTGTTATGTTTGTCAGAAACATAACATTCTGTTATGTTATTTTGTTCATTAAATTCCCCATCTAAGTGAGATAATATGTTTTTTTTCTTTCTCTGACTGGTTTATTTCGTTTAGTATAATAATCTCCAGGTCCATCAATGTAGTTGCAAAAGGTAAAAGCTCTTTTTTTTTTTTTTTAATAGCTGCATGGTATTCCATGATGTAAATGTATGATAGATTTTTTATCCACTCATCTACTGATGGGAACTTGGGCTGCTTCCAAATCTTGACTATTGTAAATAATGTTGCAAAGAACATAGGGGTGCATATATTATTTTGGATTAGAGTTTGACATTTCTTTAGGTGTATTCCCAGAATTGGTTGGAATCACTGGGTAATAAGGCAGTTTCATTTTAATCATTTTAATTTTTTGAGGTAACAGCATACTGTTTTCCACAGTGGCTACACCAACATGCATTCCAACCAACAGTGCACAAGGGTTCTCTTTTCTCCACATCCTAATCAGCACTTGAGGTTTGTTGAATTATTGATGGTAGCTATTCTGGCAAGTGTAAGGTGGTGTCTTATTTTAGTTTTAATTTGCATCTTTCTGATAATTAGTGGCATTGAGCATCCTTTCATATGTCTATTGGTTATTTGTAGGTACTCTTAGAGGTCATTTTAAAAAATGTGTTGTTTATTGACTTCAGGGAGAGATAGGAAGAGGGAGAGAAATAGAAACACTGATGAGAAATAAACATCCATCAGCTGCCTCCTATTGGGGATTGAGCCTGCAAACTGGCATGTGCCCTGAGCAGGAACTGAACTGACAACCTCCTGATACATGGGATGATGCTCAACCAAGTGAGCCACACTAGCTGAGCCCTTTACCCATTTTTAATTGGATTGTTTGTCTTTCTTATGTTGAGTTGTATAAGTACTTTATATATTTGGAAATTAACTTATCAGATGTATTATTGGCAAGTATATTCTCCCATACAGTGGGTTCCCTTTTCATTTTGATACTGGTTTCTTTTGCTGTGCAGAAGCTTTTTAGTTTGATGTAGTCCCATTTGTTTACCTTTTCCTTTGTTTCTCTTGCCCTAGGTAATGTACCAGTGAAAATTCTGCTGTGTGAGAAGTCTGAGATTTTGCTGTCTATGTCTAGGATTTTTATGGTTTCACACCTTACATTCAAGTCTTTTATCCATTTTGAATTTATACTTTGGTGGTCAAGTTTGATTTTTTTTTGCATATACTTGTCTAATTTTCTCAACACCATTGAAGACTGTCTTTACACCAATGTATGTCCTTGCCTCCTTTGCCAAATATTAATTGACCACAAATGAGTGGGTTTATTTCTGGGCTCTCTATTCTGTTCCATTGATTGATATGCCTGTTCTTATGCCAATACCATGCTGTTTTGATTACTATGGACTTATAGTATAATTTGATATCAGTAAGTGTGATACCTCCAATTTTGTTCTTCTTTCTGAAAATTGCTGAGGCTTTTTAGAGTCTTTTGTGGTTCCATATACATTTTTGGAATATATTTTCTACATCTATGAGATATGGTATTGGTATTTCAATAAGAATTGCATTGAATTTGTAGATTTATTTGGATAATATGAACATGATATAGTTTCTACTTATTTATATCTTTATTTCTTCAATATCTTATAAATTTATTAGTACAGGTGTTTCACTTCCTTGGTTAAATTTATTCATAGGGATTTTGTTTTGTTTTTTTCTGTTGTAATAGTAAGTGGGATTGTTTTCTTAATTCCTCTTTCTGAAAGTTTGTTATTGGTGTATAATATACCACCAATTTTTGAATATTAATTTTGTATCCTGTTACTTTGCAGAATTCATTTATTAGATGTAGTAGATTTTTGATGGAGTCTTTAGGGTTTTCTGTGTACAATATCATGTCATCTGCAAATAATGACAATTTTGCTTCCTCCTTTCCAATTTGTATGCCTTTTATTTTTTCTTCTTTATTTGATTGTTGTGGCTGGTATTTTCTGTACTATGTTGAATAAGTGTGCTGAAAGCAGACATCCTGTCTTATTCCTGATCTTAAAGGAAAAAGCACTTCTTGATTTTGTCAATTGAGTGTGATATTGACTCTGGGTTTGTTATATATGACCTTTATATATTGAGGGTGCTGATTTTTTTGCATCTATTGATATGATCATGTGATTTTTCTCCTTTATTTTGTTTATATGATATATCATGTTTATTGATTTATGAGTATTATACTAGACATGCATCTTCTGAATAAATCACAATTGATCATGGTGTATAACCTTAGTAATATATTGTTGGATCTCATTGGCTAATATTTTGTTGACGATTTTAGTGTCTATATTCATCAGGGATATTGTCTTTTAATTTTCTTTCTTTGTGGTTTCTTTGTCTGGTTTTGGAATTAGGATAATGTTGACTTGAGGGCTTGGAAATCCTCCCTTCTGTTGAATTATTTGGAATAGTTTGAGGAGGATAGGTGTTAGTTCTTTGAATATTTGGTTAAATTTACTGTGGAGAGGGGCTACAGCATTTGGACAGGTTCAAGCCTCAGACTGATCAGAGGGCACCGTCCTCTTGTGACAAAGTCACATGCAAGTCTCAGCTTTGAGGGCAAAGCCCTCCCAGCACAATTATAGCCAATTGTATGTAAGCTTGACCTTATAGTAGGACCTTGTAGTCCTAAGTAGCTGAGGAATGTGAGCTGCGGGAGGTGCAGCAAGTGCTGCCAAAATAAAGCTTGATAGAGTTCAGAGAATTGCAACAACAGGAAAGAAGTAGATTTGAAACTCAGAAGAACATTGTAAACATCTTGACACTCCCTTGTTTTGTGATCTGACTATAAAATAAAGATTCGGCTTGCAGGCTGTGTCACTATGTCCTCTTCCACGCTGGGTGATCCACCTGGCCCCAACTATATTCTCTTGTTTGTTTTCTTTAATCCTTCACTGCCCCTTCTCAGGTTCACCAATGGCCGTGCTGGACGCTATTTAATTTACCTCTGTAGCCATCCAGTCCAGGACTGTTGTTTGCTGGGAGTTTTTTGCTTAATGTTTCAATTTCATTAGTTGTAGTCAGTCTACTCAGGTTTTCTGAATCTTACTTGTAGAGATAGTATGTTGTAGGAATTTGTCCACTTCCCCCAGGTTGTCCAATTATTGTATTTTCTTACAACTCTTTGTATTTCTGTGGTGTAAGAAGTTACTTCACCCCTTTCATTTATTATGTTATTTATTTGGTTCCTCTATCTTTATTTCTTGAGTCTGGCAAGCAGTTCATCCATCTTATTTATCTTTTCAAAGAACTAGCTCTTGGTTTCATTGACATTTTTATTGATTTTTAGTCTATGTCACTTATTTCTACTATGACCTTTATTTCCTTCCTTCTACTTACTCTGGGTTTTGTTCCTTGTTCTTTTTCTAGTTCTTTTAGATGCAGAGTTAGATTGAGTTTTCCTTACTTCTTTGAGGTAAGCCTGTAATGCTATGAACTTTCCTCTCAGGACTGGGTTTGCTGTGACCCATAGATACTGGGTTATTATGTATTCATTTTCATTTCTCTCCATGTAATTTTTTATTTCTTCTTTGATCTCATTGTTAACCCAATCATTATTTCATAACATGCTAATTAGCCTCCATGTGTTTGAATGTTTTGAGTGTTTTTATTATAATTGATTTCTAGTTTCATGCCATTGTGATCCAAGATGATGCTTGATAGGATTTTAATCCTCTTGAACTTGTAGAAATGTATTTTGTGTCCTAACATGTGGTCTATCTTTGAGAATATTCCATGCATACTTGAGAAAAATGTTTATTATGCAGCTTTGGGGTAAAATCTTCTGTAAGTGTTAATTTAATTCATCTGATCTAGTGTGTCTTTTAAGGTCTCTGTTCCTTTGTTGAATTTTTGTCTTGAAGATCTATCCAGTGATGTCAGTGGAATGGGAAAGTCCCAAACTATGACTACATTGCTGTCATTCTCTCTCTTAACGTCCTCCAAGAGCTTTTTTATATATTTAGGTGCCCTTATATTGGATGCATATAAGTTTAACAGGGTTATAACCTTTTGTTTTATTGGTCCTTTAGTATAATGAAGTGGCCTTTTTTATATTTTACTTTAGCTTTGAAGTCTCTTTTGTCAGCTATAAGTATTGCTACCCCTGCTTTTCTTTCATCTCCATTTGCATGGATTATTGTTCCATACCTCCATTTTATCCTGTATAAGTCTTTTGTTCGGAGCTTGGTCTCTTGAAAACAGCATATATAATGTTATGTTTTTTTCCATTCAGTTATCCTATATCTTTTTATTGGAGCATTTAATCCTCTTACGTTTGTTATCATTGATAGGGACTTATTTACTGCCATTTTAATTCTTTATGCTTATGTTTTTTTCTCTATATAATTCGTATTATTACAGCAGTACCTTTAACATTTCTTGCAATGCTGGTTTGATGGTAATATACTCCTTTAGCCTTTTATTTTATTTATTTATTTTTTGTCTGGGAAGCTCTTTAATTTACCATCTATTTTGAATGATATTCTTGCTACATAGAGAAGTGTTGCTTTCAGATCCTTGCTTCTCATTACTTTAGCCATTCTTTTCTGGCCTGTAGTGTTTCTGTTGAGAAATCAGCTAACAGCCTTAGGGGAGCTCCCTTGAAGTTCACTGACTATCTCTCTCTTTCAGCTCTTCAGATTCTCTTTGTCCTTATGGAAGCTACTTGTAAGTAACTAATTGCTTTCCTATTGGTGCTTATAAGATTTTCTCCTTATCTTTAAGGTTTCTCATTTTAATTATGATATGTCTTGATGTGGGTCTTTTGGGATTCATTTTGATTGGGACTCTGTTCTTACTGAACTCATGTGACTTTTGCTTTAAACAGGCTAGATTATATTTTAGCCATTATATTTTTAAGTATGTTCTCTCTCTTTCTCTCTTTCTTAACTTCCTGGTACCTCTATGATGCAGAAGTTGTTATGTCTGATGTTGTCCAGAGATCCCTTAGACTTTCCTCATTTTTAAAAGTCTCTTTTTTTCTCAAGTGGTCAGAATGACTCAGTTGTTTTAGCATCATTCTGTGCACCAAAAGATTGCCAGTTCAATTCCAGGTCAGGGCACATACAGAAGGCAAATCATTACTGTTTCTCTTTGAAATAGGTCTCTCTCTCTCTCTCTCTCTCTCTCTCTCTCTCTCTCTCTCTCTCTCTCTCCATGCCCTTTGGTGAGGATTAATTAAATAAGTAAATTCTCTTTTCTTTTTGATGCTCTGCTTATGGGCTTACTGTTTTCTTGTTCTCTAAATTGCTGTTTCGATCCCCTGGCTAACCTGCTGTTGACTCCTTCTAGTCTATATTTCATTTCAGATATTGTATTATTCGTTCCTGAATGGTTCTTTTTTATGTGTTTTTTAAAATGTTCTTTTAATGTTTGCTATGTCTTAGTTTAAGTTGTCACTGAAATCACCTAGTCTTCCCATAAGGCCCTTGTACATTCTTATAATCATTGTTTTAAACTATGCATCTTATATTTTAGTTGCTTCCAGTTTATGTAATTCTTTTCTTGAGGATTTCTCTTGTTCTTTCACTTGGGGTATATTTTCTTTGTCTCCTCATTTTCTCTCTGTGTATTAAATAGTTCTGCTATGATTTCTAAACTTGTTATGATGGCTTTATGATGAAAGTGTCTTCTTGAGCTTAGTAGCACAATCTTCTAGATCACCTGGAAGATTGCTCCATGTTCCCAGAATGTTTCTAGTTGGTTAGGTGCATCCTCCAGTTGTAGTTGAGTCTTGACTAATGTTGGACCTTTTGTGGGTGTAATTAACCCATAAGACTGGCTGAGTATAAGGGTAAACCTTGATCACTGTGTATTAGAGGTTGTGCCTGCCAAGATGGTATTCCCAGCAGAATCTGGTGCTTGCTGGAATCCCCCTTTGGGTGTGCTGCTTGTGTAGCCAGTGGGGTTGAACCCTGGTGTGGTCTGAAGCCCACCACCAGTTGTGTTGGTTCTGGTTTACTAAACCAGGGTTCGGGTATAGGGTGATGTAAAATGTTGTGTGTAACTGGGCTTGGGATACTTGTCTGGAGCTACCACACTGTTCATTGTGGCTGTGTATCCTGGGCCTAGGTATGTATTGGGGGGGGGGGGCAATCTGTGTATAAGGGTCAGTTTCCTCCAGTTTAGAGTTGGGAGCATATCTGTAAAAGGAATGAGGCTCCCTGACATCCACTTCTACCTGTCAGCTACTCCACCTCCCACTAAGATTGCTTGATCTTCCTCCAGAGCCTTCCAAAGAAAGACTGTAAAATGGGCCTAAGACTGGCCATGAACCACAGCTCCTTCCATAGGTTGTGAGCTTGGCAGGGTCAGACAACCAGGGTCATGAGGACAGGGCTAGTGGGTCCTCTACTAGGGAAACTTGTGGTCAACCACTCCACGAGGGGAACATGTCCCCTATTCTAGAACCAAACCACTCAGTCTCTTCAATTCTAGTTCTCTTAGGAATGGCACACAGCAGGTTCAGATTAGGTGTAGCCAACCATCTCCTCTTCAGGAGCAAGCTCAGCCATCTCAGACTCTGGGGGGAAGATGAAAAAGTCTACTAGCTCTGGCCAGGTTGCTCAGTTGGTTGGAATGCTGTCCTGAGCACCAAAAATAGTGTGGGTTCAATTCCAAGTCAGGGCACATACCTAGGTCATATGTTTGATCTCCATTCAGGGCATGTACAGGAAGCAACCGATTGATGTTTCTTTCTCACATCGATATTTCTCTCTCTCTTTCTCTCTCCCTTCCTCTCTTTCCAAAGTCAGTAAAAACATATTTTCAGGTGAGGATTAAAAATAAAAGAGTCTCCCACTGGATATGATGTCAGCCCAGCCTGCAGGAGGAGGCTAAGCACTTTTTCCCAGTCTCAGACAATAGCCAACAATTAAATAACTATTTAAATCTAATCGAATAAAAGAATAATATGCAAATTGACCATCACTCCATTACACCCACAAGCCACACCCACAAGCCATGCCAACCAATCAGGAGCAAATATGCAAATTAACCCAACAAAGGTGGTGGTTAAATTTGCATAATGCAGGTGTGATGGGCAGCGCCAAACGCTGCCAGCCAGTCTGGGCCCCAAATCAGGGACCCGTAGAGGCTGGTCAGGCAGCGCCAGATGCCACCCGTGAGGTCCAGACCCCAGATCAGGGACGGGGGCGGTCAGCACCAGACACCACCGAGTGTCTGGGCCTCCCATTGGGGACTGGGGAGGTGAAGCAGGAAGCACCAGACACCGCCAGAATCGGCCCCCAGATCAGGGATGAGAGAGGCAGGACGAGCAGCACCATGTGCCACTACAGAGTCCAGGCCTCTGACCTGGGTCCCAGGGAGGCGGGGCAGGCAGTGCCAGACACCACCCTGGGGTCCGATCCTCCAATCTGAGACCCAGAGAGGCAGAGTAGGCAGTACAGATGCTGCCAGTGGGGTCCGCACCCTGATCAGGGTCCCAGGGAGGAGTAGTGGGCAGCTCCAGATGCCACTCGTGGGGTCCTGGCCCCAGATCAGGGACAGGGGAGGCAGGGAAGGCAGAGACAGACACCACCTGGGGAGGCAGAGCAGGCATTCCGCCCACGGGGTCCAGGCCCCAAATCAGGGGTGGGGGATGAGGGGTGGGCAGCACCAGGCACCACTGCAGGGTCCAGGCCTCTGATCTGGAACACAGGGAGGCGGGGAGGGCACCGTCAGACACTACCGCAGGTCCGGGCCTCCCATTGGAGACCAGGAGGTGGGGCAGGCAGTGCCACACGCTGCCCGAGGTCTGGGCCCCTGGTCAGTAATGGGGGAGGCAGGGTGGGCAGCACCAGGTGCCACCGCAGAGTCTGGGTCTCTGGTCTGGGACCCAGGGAGGTTGAGTAGGCAGCGCCAGATGCCACCCACAGAGTCCAGGCCCCAGATAGGGGAGGTGGAGCAGGCAGCGCCAGGCACTACTGCAGGGTCCAGGCCTCCAATATGGGACTCAGGGAGGTGGAGCGAGCAGTGCCAGATGCCACCCTGGGAGATGAAGCAGGCAGTGCCAGACACCACCCAAGGGGTCCGGGCCCCAGATCAGTGACAGGGGAGGTGGGGCAGGTAGCACCAGACACCACCCGGGAGGCAAACTGTGAAACACATGCCCTTAACGAAATTCAGAAGGTGTTCACATTACATGGAATGAAATATTCACATTTCAAACTTCCAGACTGTCCTTTATTAATGAATACAAATACGAGCGACAACAGGCAAAGGTTTTGATAAATTCTTTGAATGATGAACAGTTGGCAGCCTTTCAGACTATAACTTCAGCCATCGAAGATCGAACTGTACACCACAAATGCTTTTTCTTGCATGGTCCAGGTGGTAGTGGAAAAACACATCTTTATAAAGTTTTAATACATCATATTAGAGGTCGTGGTGGTACTGTTTTACTCACAGCATCTACAGGAATTGCTGCAAATTTACTTCTTGGTGGAAGAACCTTTCATTCCCAATATAAATTACCAATTCCATTAAAAGAAACTTCAATTTCTAGACTCGATATAAAGAGAGAAGTTGCTAAAACCATTAAAAAGACCCAACTTTAAATTAATTTGAGGACAGTTTCCTGTGATGCCAGCATTTGCAATGACTATTAATAAATCACAAGGACAAACTATAGACAGAGTAGGAATATTCCTACCTAAACCCGTTTTTGCACATGGTCAGTTATATATTGCTTTCTCTTGAGTTTGAAGAGCGTGTGATATTAAAAATAAAGTTGTAAATACTTTATCCCAAGGAAAATTAGTCAAGCACTCTGAAAGTGTTTTCACTCTTAATGTGGTATACAGGGAGATATTAGAATAAGTTTAATCACTTTATCAGTCATTATTTGCATCAATGTTGTTTTTATATCATGAGTTTGTTGTTATATCATTTTATTACTGTTTATTTATTAGTAAAATTATGTATTATTTTCATATACATTGTACTCATTTCCTTTTATCTCTCACACTTGTATTATAGAGAAAGGGCAAATAGCAATATTAAAATATTTCCTCTAATTCCCTTTTAATGTACACGGATTTCATGCACTGGGCCACTAGTTATATTATAAA
Source organism: Murina feae (assembly GCA_004026665.1). Taxonomy (NCBI): domain Eukaryota; kingdom Metazoa; phylum Chordata; class Mammalia; order Chiroptera; family Vespertilionidae; genus Murina; species Murina feae. Next base: position 55,845 of record PVJC01003656.1, on the reverse strand, counting down.
ATGGAAAATACTAACATTAATAGTAAAGGCCCAGATATCACAATAACAACTACATCACTTCTAATTTGAATAGCATTTTATAATTTGCCAAGAGTTACCATATATACTGTGTCAGCTACACCTCAAATAACCTCATGAAGTGTGTTAAACACATTATACTTCTGTAAGACCAGGCTCCTTCTGAAAGTTAGAAAGGTTGGGTCATTTCCACAGTAATGCAAATGAGTAGGAGAGAGGTCTGAGGTCAACCCAGGGCTTTCCCACCCAAGTTATAGTTCTTCCCATGAAGGCCTTCTGGTCCAGACTGCACCTGGAATATGAGAGTCTATGGCTATAGCTGCCTTGTTAGTCACTAGAAAAAAACCCACTACTTTCCTGGGCCGTAAAATGAGTTTAAAGGACACCACCTAGCATGACCCAAATTTTAAAAGGATGTATCAAATTATCCAGATGAATCTTTGCCTAATTGTCTTAAGGGTTACAGATAGGTTCTTAGAAACTGAAGGATCTTGAGTCTCCACATCAGTCATTAAAAGGTTGTCTTCCTAAATCATTCTTTTTTCCTGTTTTCCTTTTACCCTTACATGAGAAGAACAACACAAATTCCACATCATAGGAATGCTAACCAACATTTACTGAATGCTTAACACATCTCAGCAACCCTAAGATACGTGCTGCTACAATAGGTGTTGTCAAGTTTTATAGATGAATAAACCTGGAGGTTAAGAAACATAGTAAGTGAATGGTGAAGCTAGGCTCTAAACATAGGCCATTTCTCTGGAAAGTCTTAGGCATTACATGTTATAAGATGCTGAGAAATATTTCATTAACCTGTCATCATCTGTGTATTGTGTTTGACTATTGCATACTTACAATTTGTCAACATTTCCAGAGAAAGAATGAGTGTTTGGAGAGCATTTCAGGTGTTGTTAAGGCAGCTGGATGAATCATTAGTACCACTGCCTAATAAAGTTAGGAAATTAAAGAGAAGGTAATGAACTCAAAGTAATGGCATTGCAATCTGTTTTCACTTGAGAATATACTTCTGATGACAGGAGATAGGTAGCATTATTATGGAATAAATATGAAGATTTAACAGAATTTTCATGTTTCATTACTTTCATTGTCTTTTTAAAATATTTTCTTGATTTTTTACAGAGACGAAGGGAGATAGAGAGTTAGAAACATTCATGAGAGAGAAACATTGATCAGCTGCCTCCTGCATACTCCCTATTCGGTATGTGCCTGCAACCAAGGTACATACCCTTGATCAGAATCGAACCTGGGGCCCTTGAGTCTGCAGGCCGATGCTCTATCCACTGAGCCAAACCGGTTAGGGTTGTTGTTTCTTTAATATGTCTTTATTGATTTTAGAGAGTGAGGGAGAGGGATAGAGAGAGAAACATCAATGAGTTGCCTCCTGCATGACCCCCAACGGGGATCTAGCCTGCAATTGGGCATGTGCTTTGACCAGGACTCAAGCTGGTGATCTCTTGGTTCATGGGTCAATGCTCAACCACTGAGCAACACCGGACAGGCACTTTCATTATTTTTGTGCAATAGACCCTATTCCTTGTAAAGAGAAAAGATAAGTTACCCCTTTTTTTCATTGTTTTGTACCTTCTTATAAACTAAAGTTTATAAGGACCTTTGTCTTATCTGCAGCTAAGTGGAATTAGTGTTGAGCAAGTTTATGATTAACAATTTGTTGTGCATACTTCTTTCTGGCCATTTGTTCTACTGCAATATACTTAATGGTGCTTAAAGCTTTGTAGGTTTTTTTAATTACAGGGCACCTCAATTTACTTTATTTATGAAATCCAGTGAATACCTGTATCAGTCTTGTTCATAGAAGGAAAGGGTGCAAGGATAGTATTCATCAAATCCTGTAGGACTCTTCCCAATGTCCTCTGACCTTTTCTGTGAGAGCTGTTTTGCATACATTTATTGCTTTTCATTTTACTTGATTATACAGATTAAACATAGCTGTCAACATGTCAAAACCTACTCTGTAAGTCATACTTTAAAGTGTAATAATTTGTTTAGTGGATTTAGGAAACTATTTGTAGAGATTTCTTGTAACAACACCAACTCAACATTTCATTTATTCATGCAGTAATATTTATTGCCTGTGGTTTTTAAAAAAAAATTATTTTATTGTTTAAAGTATTACAAATAGTAGTACATATGTCTCATTTTTTCCCCCATTGACCTCCCCCCCAGCCTTTCCTTCCCCCCGGCACATGTCCTTCCCCTCCTCTCCTCAAAGTCTTGTGTCCATTGGTTATGCTTATTACTAGGAGCCTGGTGCACGAAATTCGTGCACGGGGGGGGGGGGGGTTGGTCCTCAGCGCAGCCTGCCCCCTCTCACATATTGGGAGTCCTTAGAGGGTGTCTTACTGATGGCTTAGGCCCACTCTCTGCTCCCTTTGGGGAGTGGGCCTAAGCCGCAGTCTGGCATCCCTTTGTGAGAGGTGACCAGGCTAATTAGGGGAAGCCACCAGCCCCATCACCCTGCTGCTGCAGCCACTGCCAGTCACTACAGCCACCAAGGTGTTTTCCTCAACATGGACTCCAGTCCCTTCACCATGAAAAAGTGACAACTTTCTTTGGGCATTTTTAAGATGTGTCTTTCATAGGATATGACATTTCTTTCTTTTTCTTTTTTTTTTTATCTTCACCTGAGGATATGTTTCCATTGATTTTTAGAGAATGTGGAAGAGAAGGGAAAGACAGAGAGAAACATCAAAGTGAGAAGAACACTTTGATTGGTTGCCTCTTGCATGAGCCCTGACCTGGGCCCCGGGGAGGAGCCTGCAACCTAGGTACATGCCCTTGGTCACACTTGAACCCAGACTCTGCAGTCGGCAGGCTGAAGCATTATGTGCTGAGCCAAATGAGCTAGGGCAGGATATGACATTTCTTAGCCCTCCAGCAGTGGACCTTCATTTCTTTTCTCCAGGAGTGTGGTGGCAAAACCCTAGATGGCCTTTTTGGATTCTTATTACCCAAGTTACTAAGAATATTATCAGTGGCATACAGGGAGCTTAGCCAATGAGCAGTAAGAAAAGGTGTTTGCTCTGTAGTTCACTCCCATCACCAGCTCCGCCCCTACCTCTCCAATCCCAGCTCCACCCCTGTCCAGGCCTGTAACCTCTGGCTGAGGATGCAGGCCTGGGCAGCGGACCCCCAGACCCCTGCGATCACTGGTTCTGTCCCTTCCCAGTCCTGCGGTCTCTGACTGAGGCTGTAGGCCTGGACAGAAGACCCACAAGCCCTTCCATTGCCAGCTTCACAGAGCCCAGGCCTCTGCGATCACTGGCTCTGATCCTGTCCCCTGCCATTGCAAGCTCTGCCCTTGCTCCACTGGCAGCCTCTGGCCAAGGCTGCAGGCCTGGGCAGGGGACCCCCTGCTTTGCCAGCCCCACCAGTGCCCAGAACCCTGTGATCACAGGCTCCGCCCCTGACCCTCTGATCACTAGCTCTGTGGAACCCAGGCGCCTGTGATCTCAGGCCTTGCCCCTGTCCAGACTTGAGGCCTCTGGCCCAGGCCTTTTGCCTGGGTAGGTTACCCTCATGCCCTACTGATCACTGGCTCTGCCTTTGCCCATACCAGCCCTCTCTGATTACCTGTTCCACCCCTCAGGCCCCCCACCTCCCCCGCCACTGCCTGGCTAACATGCCTGACCTCTTCAGTGGCGAGGCTGAGCCAGACTGAGCACTGCCATCTTGTGGACATGGGGGTGGCAATCTTTGTGATGTAGTGACACCTAATTTGCATGTTACTCATTTATTAGCTAGGATGTGGCTATGGGTGCTGCCATCTTGTGACTATGGGAGCGGCCATCTTGTGGCTATGAGGGAAGCCATTTTTGTCACTGAGTGCCTAATTTGCATATTACTCTTTCATTAGATAGGATTGCCTGTATTTTATGTGTCAAGGTGAGCACCAGCAACAGAGCATTTGTTAATGAATAAACCTGTAATTTGAAACTTTTTATTTTATTTTTTTTGTTGTTTGTTTGTTTTTATTACATACAGTTTTACAAAGATTAGTACATATATCTCTTTTTTCCTCTGCCCTTCCCCCAGCCTCCCCTACCCCCCAGTGTTTTGTGTCCATTGGTTATGCTTAAATGCATGCATAAAAGTCCTTTGGCTGATCTGTTACCCCCCCAGCAACCCTCCTTGTCCTTGTTGCTGTAATTTGACAGTCTGTTTGATGCTGCTCTGCCTCTGTACCTATTTTTGTTCACCAGTTTTAATGTTTATTAACCAGTTATAATGGTTATTATTATCCACAGATGAGTGAGAACATGTGGTATTTTTCTTTCATTGACTGGCTTATTTCGCTTAGCATTATGTTCTCCAGTTCCATCCATGCTGCTGCAAAGGATAAGAATTCCTTTCTTTTTACAGCAGCATAGTATCCCAGTGTGTAGATGTCCCACTGTTTTCTAATCCATTCATTTGCTGATGGGCACTTAGGCTGTTTCCAAATTTTAGCTATGGTAAATTGTGCTGCTATGAACATAGGGATGCAAATGTCCTTTCTGATTGGTGTTTCTGGTTTCTTAGGATATATTCCCAGAAGTGGGATCATAGGGTCAAAAGGGAGATCCATTTTTAATTTTTTGAGGAAACTCCATACTGTTCTCCACAGTGGCTGCACCAATCTGCATTCCCACCAGCAATGCACGAGTGTTCCTTTTTCTCCGCATCCTCTCCAGCACTTGTCACTTGTTGATTTGTTGATGATAGCCATTCTGACAGGTGTGAGATGGTATCTCATTGTTGTTTTGATTTGCATGTCTCAGATGATTAGTGACTTTGAGCATGTTTTCATATGTCTCTTGGCTTTCTGAATGTCCTCTTTTGAAAAGTGTCTATTTAGGTCCTTTGCCCATTTTTTGATTGGATTTTTTGTCTTCTTTTTGTTAATTTGTATGAGTTCCCTATAAATGTTGGAAATTAGACCTTTATCGGTGATAACATTGGAAACTTTTTTTAAAAAATGGTTGAAATTTTAACTAGATTCTCTGAAATATACACAAATATTGTTGTCCAATATGTAAACAGTTCTATCCAGCTCTTTTCATGTTTTTCCCCCCAAAAGGGATACCAACTGCCCTCCCTCTTAAGGAGAAAAGAAACAAATTCCCTTATACTGACTTTTCCCCTAATTTCCATCTATCAAAGGGTGGGAACTCTGAAATTTTGGACACACCTGTACTATTTGTAGGACTTCTTACCCCTTTCCCTAGTGTCTGATGTCAAACCTTCTTCAAAATCAAGAGTCTCAGGACATTGAAGTTGCTGGGAAACAGAGTAACTGAGAATATTTTTCTTTCATATAGTTTGGAAATGGTCAACTCTAACTGAAGCCATGATTCAGTGATATGGCTAAAGTTATTTGGAGGATGGAAGATCTGAATCCTCTCTGATTTTTCCTTCTTTTACTCTTTGTAATGTTCCTAGGTTGTCTGGGTTCATTGAACTTGAGAAGGTGTCATGAACCTTCCAAGATATCTAGGAGTCAAATCCAAAGGCACTTTGCATTATCTTGATGATATTGGAGGACCTTTCCATTAAAAGTTAATAATTTTTATCATTAGCTTAGGTGATGATAATCACGATCATTATCAAAACCACTTTGTTGCCACATGCACGTGGTGCTGTTTTGGCTAGAAGAAAGTCAAATTAAACAAACATGGGTCCTGTTCTCATGAGGTCACTGGCAATATTGTTAAAAATAAGCAACCAAAGGGCATCAGATATAGACATTAGCAAACAAGTCCATGAATACCTTGCATGACTTATGGTCATCTGAGAAAATATACTCAATAAATTTTCAGATAATAATTGGGTGAGTGTTATTGATCTTTTGACATTAGGAGATGTTGTAGTTACCTGAACATATTATGAAATCAGAATATCAAATTTGAATGGTGGTTTGTATCTTTAACATTTATTTAAGGCAGATCAAGTCTAGTCCCAAAGACGTTTCCACATTGGCTCTTGTCTGTGGCCAGTTCTTTTCTCTGTTACTTTCTAATCTGCACCATCAGAGTTTGCATTTGCCATTAATTGTTATCCACATCCTCATCCTCATAGTTATTTGGGTGTCTTTGTGTGTCAGGCAGGCACTTTACATAATTATCTCTAATGCTCACAGAAGCTTTGGTGCAAGTTTTTATTTCCATTTTAAGAATCAACCAACAGGTTTGACTTTGAAAGGGGCATATTAAGTAATAGTTGAGATTCACCTGTCTGGACCAAGTACCCATGTCACTCACCCTAGCACAGATTGGACTTCATCATACTCCCCTGTATTGTTCTCCACTTGTTTTGTGTTTGGTTGTGAACCCTGGTTGCTCCATTGGGAGTTTAAAGATGATCTATTTATTCAGTCATTTAGCAGCAATTTATTGGGCACTGATTTCAGCGTTGTCAACACATTAATGACCAAAACAGAAAGTCCCTGGCCCCATGGTGGTAGTGCACATTCCAGTGGATACCAGGCAACATGCAGTTAGCCATAGGAAGGCTTGGCCAAAGGGACATGATTAAGGGTTGTCTAAATCTTTTTATATACATCATTGATGAATGAAGTTCAAAAACATTTCTATAGTCTCTGAGCCTCCCAGAATTAAGTTCAGTGTTTCTTAAACATAAAACCACTATATAAATAAATGTGGGTGGAAGAACTGGAGTGTTCACTGACAAGAATGACATTTTAAAATGGTAGAGAGCTCAACTGAAGTGTGATTCACAATCACGACTGGAACAAAATTGCACCTGACGGAAGCATTCCAAATTTAGATGGAGCTCTCAGAAGGCTGCTTAATAGATGAAAAGTCTGAAAAATAGGACATTTGGGTTGCCAAAGCATTGTGGGGACTTAAATGGTATTTTATGAAAGATGACACATTGGTGGTGGATATTGAAATTTACTACGACTCAGTGCCAGAAAATCTCTGACTGCTAGAGGTAGATTTTGAGTAGATGCTAGGTTACTGTATTACATATTTGCTTGTTTGGAATATTTAATTGTTGGACTCTATGTAAAGCACTAAACTGAGCCAAATTGCATTCATACATTGTCCCTTCACTTAAAAGTGTTGTAGTATTGAAATTAGAAACCATTTCTGCCAGTTTTTCCAGATATAATATTATTCTTATTTAATGTCCTACAAATTAGTATACCCTACTACAATTATTTGTGCATTTTTCTTTAGGTGAAAGGACAGACAGAAGTCAGAGGGGGGAAAAAAGAATCTAAGTAGAAATTTGCAGTGTCAGGGCTTGAAAATGTTTTGGTTACAATTTTAGTGCTCTCCCAGTCATCAGAAGTGAGTCCATGTGTGTGGTGTAAACAACTACTATCTAATTTCAGAAAAGAGAATAAGCATTTGTCTTTAGGTGGCTCTTTACTTAGAACAAAAAATGTGTAACAGGGTACATATTTTTAATGTGTAGGAACTTATTTCAAGGTTGGATAATGTATCTGGCTATTGATGAGAAGAAATTTCAGTACTCAGTTTAAGAAACTCAGGAAAGGACTAATTAGTTTTTCATTGCTTTGAATTTGCTGTTGTTATGAGCTGATGACCTCAGTTTTAATAATTCTATTCACCCTCATTACTTTACTCCCCTCCATCAACACCACAGCCATTACCAGCCCCACACACTTTTTCAAGGTCTTCTGAAAGATTTTTTATTTGAGTTCTTGGTTGTGTTATGATCAATCTCATATGCTTCCTCTCCCATGTGGCCTTGCACAGTTTTCCTCTTGTCATTCCTAAGCAAGTGTTGCATTCATCACAACTGACATAATTGTTGCCTCCTGCTCCAGACTATTTCTGCCATTTCCTACAGTCACTGCATCCTGGTGTTTGTGGGGACCTAGAATACATGCTGTATGTATCTTCCTACCTGCATTCTTGGTTGTCTGAGTTTAGGCTATAGCTACTTAATTCTTGGTTGACATCTTATTTTTATCAGTTTACTTGAGGCCTGGTGCACAAAATTTGTGCATTTATGGTGGTGGTGGGGGGTCCCTCAGCCCAGCTTGTGCCCTCTCGCAGTTTGGAAGCCCTCAGGGGATGTCCGGCTGCCAGCTTAGGCCCACTCCCCACAGTGAATGGGCCTAAGCTGGCAGTCGAACATCCTTAGTGCTGCTGCGTAGGTGGGAGAGGCTCCTGCCAATGCTGCTGCGCTTTCCAGCTGTGAGCACAGCTCAGGGCTTCTGGCTGAGTGTCACTCCCCCTGTGGGAATACACTGACCACCAGGGGGCAGCTCTTGTGTTGAACGTCTGCCCCCTGGTGGTCTGTGCACATCATTGCGACCAGTCATTCTGCTTTTTGGTCAATTTGCATCTTAGGCTTTTATTACATAGAATGTTACTAATTTTTTTTGGAGGGGGAATGTTTGTTGCAATCTAGTTTTTAAACATATCTTTTAAATTATATCATTATTAACTTTGTTATTTTGTTGCTTCATACACTGAGTGCAAAGTTAAGTATAGTTTTGAAGGATTTTTAGAAATCTGTGCCAATCAACTTTCTCTGTTTCCCTCTTCTCTCCCTTCCCATCATGCCCACACCATAGTAGTATATAATTAAAAATTAATGATTACATATTTACCAGCCAAGTAAAATAGGAGTGTTCATATTTGATGAACATCGTGACATCATGATGTCTATATTTGCATAGTCAAGGAGGGCTCAATGATGAATTGTTCTAATCATGAGACTGATAGAACAGGAAAAGTGTACTTTCTGGTCATTATACCACTGAAAGTAGGAAGATGGTCTTTAAAAGGCAAACAATCAACTATGGACAATGACAGATAAACCTGGCAAAGAATGAATAATAAATGGCTGAATGAATTGCTGATTAATCACCAGAAACACATGTTAATGTATATATATTGCATGTGAATTGAATATTGATATTCTACCTCTAGAGGGAATTTTTAAATTTTTAAGTCCTCTTAATTATGGAAAACATTATGTACTATTTGTGGAGTACTTCTTCAGGTCATTCCATGTTCTGAAAATCAGAAGGTTTAAAACAGTAGAAGAAGCAAGATTGTTTCCACATATTTCAACCACATGCAGTCCATCTATTTAACCACTAGCAATGGTGAGTGAAGTTAAGGTTTTTATTAGTAAACCTGTCAGAACTCCCCTTCATTTCTTCTCCCCTCTTCTGTTGCCCAAGCTCTCTGTATTCTAGGGTAAATCCCTCAAATAAAGATGAGTGGGGATCTTTTGTATTTAGATTTGTTGTCTCTGCAGCTGGCAGTTGGCAGCTGGCTGCTGGGGCCTAGTGGAGAAAACAATTTCCTGGAGGGATGAAGACCTTGATTTTATTTCCCAGCCCACTGTGATGACTTAATAGAATATGGCCTTATGGACTGCTTTTGGCTTCTTGGGAGAAAGGTATTATTTAATGCCAATTTCTAACATTACACGTTCTCTGTGCAATGATAAAGTGTATGCTTCTGTTGCCATGTAGAGGGGAAACAGATGAGAGAGTGGAGCAGTGCTATAAGGAATAGGAAGAAGGAGGGGTCCCAGTTTTTAATCTTCATCTGACTTAAAGGATATTTCTATACACATAACCCCAAGCATACAATGGCATCACCCTGGGGTATAACCCCTACTTGTATGGTATTTGGTTTCTCATTAGCAAGAAGCAGTATGGCCACACCACCATGACGGATGGAGTTTAATGATGGGTTTTGCAAAATGTGATTTTCCATCTAATTTGGATTGATTGTCCCAATAATTCTAAACCCAAAGGGTATCTTTCTATGAAGCAGAATTTTGGGGGTGGAAAATTTTTTAGAAAAGTGATGGAATCAGTCAAATATTTCCTTTATTGCAATGGTTGCTAATTAAGAAATCTGGTAGATTTCTTAATCATTAATAACCTATTCCTGAGAAAAATAAGGGACATTGGACCACATTCCTGAACTTCTCAGTGAATTCCAGCCCTATATCTTTTGGTCTGAAAGTCTCATTCAGCATAAGCAAAATCAAATGCTCAATCAAGTCCTCTCATTGGCTTCCCTATCAATGAGATCCTTTGTACTTCTAATCCTCGAGTCCTTGAAATGATTCTTCTTTTGCTCCAAATTTCCACACAAGTATCAAACTCTTGGTCTAATTTTGTACTCTCCTTAAGTCTTTCCTGAATGTCATGATGCCATTTAAAGCATTTCTCATATTTGTAGCCCTCTAATATCCTCACCTTATTTGCAGCCTATGTCTAGAATTGTTTCACCCTTCCTCAATTAATGCTTCACTCCAGGTAAATTTCAGATGTTAACTTCACTTCTCTTAATTTGTCTTCTGATTGTATCACCCTCTCAGCCATGAGTTTGATACCTCCTTTGGCCTGATCTCTGGTCATCTCCTACTAAAAATTGTTTTTCTACTTCTTTTGTTAATCCTCACCATAGGATTTTTCCCATTGCCTTTTAGAGAGAGAAGGAGAGAGGATGGGAAGAAGGGAGAAAGGGAAGAAGGGAGCAGGGGAGAGGTGAGAGGAGAGAGAGGAGAGGGGAGAGGGGAGAGGACAGAGAGAGAGGGGGGGGGGGGAGAGAAAGATGGATGTGAGAGAGATACATCGATTGGTTGCCTACTGCATGTGCCCCGACTGGGGCCAGTGATCAAACTTGCATCATGCCCTTGATTGGGAATAGAACCTGTGACTTCTAGGTGCATGGGCCGAGGCTCTAACTACTGAGAATACTATCCAGTGCTAAAATTTATTCTTGCTTCTCACACAATTCTGCCCTTGATTACTCTGGAGAAAGTTTCCTCTCAGTCCTCCAGGCTGAACTTATCCTGCCTTAGACATTTGTGGTCAGTGTTACAAGGAGTTTGGCCCTGTCCACTGAATGGGAACTGGGCTCTCTTCTCCAAAGATGCCTCTATCCCATGTGAGTTTGTCTGTTTTCCACTCATCTTTAAAAACCTGTTTTAAATTTCAACTTCTCCATTTAATTTCTTCTCTCCCTGAATGCTTTCTAGAACATGAATGAACTGTCTTATTCTGTTGACATTTACTGCTATTGTTTCGGATATGTCTAGGTGGGCAAATGGAGAGATCCCATTCTACTCTGGAGCTCCTTTAATCTTACCTATATCTGCACTTCTTTTAAAAATCAGTTTTATGGATTTTTTTGAAGAGAGAGAGCAAGAGAGGAAGGGAGCGGGAGAGATAGAAACCTTGATTGGTAGCCTCCTGTACACACCTCGACCAGGGATCAAACCTGCAACCTGGGTATGTGCCCTTACTGGGAGTCGAACTGGCAACCTATTGGTGCATGGGAGGATGCTCAATCAACTAACTACACTGGCCAGAGCTGTCTGTAAGTTTTTAGAAAAGGAAAGTAGATTGTGGTGAAATTATTCATTTGAAAAAATAAATCCCTTTAAAGGATAGGAAAAGGGGTGGGAAGAGTCGTGTTGCTTTCTGTGTTTCTGAGTTATGATACTACAAGGTAAGTCAGATTTATTTGGTAAACACATCACTGATTGTAGTTTACAGAGTGATCATTATGATGATGATTGTGCTGATGATGTTAACGATGATGATGATAAAAGATAACAAGAAAGAACTACTTTAAAACAATATTAAAATTGTAAATATTGACCATATTTCATCTGTGTATATTTGTGTGTGTGTGCACTTGTGTGCATGCCTCCCTAGGAGTGAGTACATACAAGTGGTTATAAATTAGTATATTTTGATCCTCAAGGTTTGGGTGATATGCTGCCATTTAGGTAAAAAGGAGAAAATATACACTTTTATGCATGCACACATACATATATAAACATGTATATGTAAACATATAAGAGGTTATGAGTTTATTACCTGTTTAACATTTAATTTTTAAAAGTTTATATCTTCTTATATTTTTAATATTTCTTATTTAAAAAATTCAGCAATAATTAGAACTGTCTTAAAATGGAAATAACACATCTCTTACAGGACCATAATCCTAGTGTGCTTTGGCAAACTATAAAGAGGATAGAATACCATTAGGTAGTCCTACAGTCGACACAAAGGGATAAAATATGACATGGATTTATGACAGTGTGGTGTCTGAATTTGTTATAACTAATGTAAGTAGAAAAATAAATCTAGCACCTAGTATATTGATGTTCTTTAGGAATTCATGAAAAGAACCACTGCGAAAATTATGAGTTGCCTCCCCCCTGCAATTATTCAGTTCCAATGGGATAGAAAAATGTAAAGTTTATTGAGAATAATTAGAAACTGAGGTCAGACCTCAGTTCACCGAAAGAAAGGGAGTTGGCTGATTAGAAACAACTAGCATAGAACACTTAATTTTTCCTGCTGGTTTCTAATTGGGTCCAGTGGCTGGGGCACAAATAAAATTTAAAGATCACAAAAGTAGCAGTGGAGGGTAGAGAAGCAAAGTCCATGATGTCTCAATTCTGAAATAAAGTTTCAAAGCCTCCTTGGCTAATGCATCAATCTTAGTACTATATGTCAGAACCCAAATTATTATTTCTTCATTTACCCAGCCTATCCTCCTTGAATTCATTTCTGGTAATAACTATTCTCCTGGCCATACTAGCTCAAAGGCTTCCATTCTTCTCCTTTTCTGTGCATTTCAAGTGAATCGAGTGGCCAGTTTTGTGAAATGTCTCTGATCGTCTTTCGTATCTGTATTTCTCAGAACCCCTCCTGTATTCCCATGGTTCTGGCCCTTGTTACTCCTTGCAGAGATGAGGAGCCTCTCACTTGGTCCTCATGATATACAGGGAGTATAGTGTGGCAATAGGAATGTTGGGGCTACAGTCAGATTTCTGGGTTTATATTCCCACCCCACTACTTGTTAGTAAGGATGAGACCTCAATAATATAATTTCTCATAGTTTTAGTGTCTGCAGCTCTTAAATATACATAGAAGTAGAAATTACCTTATTCTTGTTCAGGTCTTGGCTCATATTTACCTCTTTAGGGAAGTTTCCACTGACTACCCTACATAAAATAGCATTCCCACCACTCTGTCACTTTACTTTGCTTTGTTTTTCTTAATGACCACCTAACATTTTAACAACTCTTTGGTTGGTTGGTTGTCTCTCTGTATTCCTATCTAGAATGTGAGTTCCACAGACACAGGAATCTTGCCTGTGATTTTGTTCATGGTTGCATCTCAATGACTGAAGGTAGTAAATACTCAATTATTACATGTTCAATGAATGAATAAACTAGTACAGTTTATTGTATTAAGTGATATTCTCTATCAAAGTGCCTATCCAGAAAGTATATGTTTTCAATCTCCCATTACCATTTTCTTCTCTAATTGATCTTAAGTCCCCCCCAGATAATTTAATTTTACCAAAATTGCTTTGCTTAAAACACATCACTGACTTCCTATTGCACTTTCCCAAATTGAATGAAAGTTCTTAGCTCTGTGTTTGGCGCTCAGTATAATAAAAATCCAGCTATGCTGTAAAGGTTGAGATTTTATCCTACTTACAACCTAACATGTTTGCCTGCTGGCTGAAGACACAAGCCTTCCAGATCAGAGGCAAGGACTTTATTTCTCCCAGCACACTGGAAAGGTAGAATTGTCACAACTCTACCTTTCTATATTTATTTCCCAAATATAAATATATATTTATATTTACTTATCCCATATCCCACCAGCAGGCAACACATGTCATTTTTCTTTATATCATTTGGTTTCCTTGCTCTGTGCCTCAGTGTATGTTTTTTCTTCTAAGCTCTTCTAGTCTCATCTTTAAGAACCATCTTTTCCCCTAGATATTTGCAGAGCCTACCCATTTCCTTCATTAAGGTCTGATCAGTGCTAAGACCTGTATCAGTTAGGCCTTTCTCTTACCTAAGATAGAAGCCTGCCCTACCCCACCCCACAACACTACCCTCTTTATCATTATCACTCTGTGACATGTATTTACATGTTTCTAGAATCTAAGCTCCTTGAAAGGAAAGATTTTGAATGTTTGATAGTCTTCTCTAACCTCGGAACCCCGACTATTACCTGACACATAGTAGGTGATAAATAATTATTGGTTGATTCTGTGAGTGAGTTTGTATTTCACTTTTTTTCATAACTTCTTCCAGGTTTCCTGAGTAGGATGTGATCTCTCTGTCTGCTAAAACTTAATTCTACTTTACTTGTTCTTCTCCATTAGACTGATTTTGTTGAGAACAAAGCCTTTCTCTTATTGTCATAGCTTCTTAGGACCTTCCACAGTCTCTTTAATATAGTATAAATTCCATAAATGTACCTCATATTTTCCCTAAGGATAGAGACCAAGTAGGCTGAAATATAGTAATCCTTTGGATGCTGGTTTACTCAGCTATGCATCTTGGGTAATTGCAATTCACTTTACCAGAATTTGAAGGAAAAAACTGATGCCATTTGGTAGAAGTTAAATAAAATGGAAAACAAATGGAATTTTCCAAAGGTAGGGACTGCCTCAAAGGTGATAAGAACCCCATCCTCAAAGAGCTCAAGCACAGAACTCACGCTGGGTTGACCACTTAGCAGAAGGTTTGCAACAGATTCAAATGCAGAACTAAGTTGGGGAGTATGGTTGTGGTTCAAAGAGGTTCCTTCCACAACTTAGATCCTATGAATATATACCCTGATTTATCCCATCACATAAACATGTGGAACAGCACATTCTGAGCCTGGAGGTACAGTTTCCTTTCCATCCTTTAAGCTGGGCCTTTGATTTTTTTGTCTTTCAAATCGCACAGTATTTTTAATATATCTCTTATACTTCTCATTATTACTCATACTAGAGGCCTGATGCATGAAAATTCATGCAAGAATAGACCTTCCTTCCCCAGCTGCTGGCACCGGCTTTCTTCTGACACCCAGGACCTAGGCTGCTTTGCTCCTGTCTGGAACCCGGGCTGCTTTGCTCCTGCCACTGCCAGGCACCCGGGGCCCAGGCTGCTGAGGTGATCAATGTCACCTCATGACGACTGGTCATTTGGTCATTTTGGTCGTGATGCCTCTTATCCTTTTATTATGATGATTTGTTTATATATTTGACTTTTTAGAAACTGTGTGCTGTTTAAGGGTAAAAACCATGTCTTATTTAACTTCCTGTTCCCAGTGTCTTGCCTAGAGTCTCAGTTGGGAAGTTATTGGATTTGCATAGAATGAATGAACACATAATCTGAGGTTGGCCTTTTCTACATCATTGACACTCAGATTTTTTTTTAAAATCTGGACATGCTGAGCAACTTTTCTTTGCTTTTCTTTCCCAAATGATATCCCTACACCTTCTAAAACAAATTCATTCTTGCATCTCCGTAGGATGCTGAGGATACTTTGTTGCTGCTTATAGCAATGCCTTTTGAAGAGAAGAACAGTCTTATTGTCAAAGCAAGCAAGGAAATTAAAAAAAAAATACAAAGGGAAGCATCTCAAAAGACTATGAATGATAGTGGAATATTTAAAAAACTAAGTAGCAGATCCACTGGCTATCTTTAAATTGATAGGAATGAGCAAGTGGAATTGTATTTCAAATCACCTAGTAGGCTCAGGCTTCTGAGAATGTCAACCTTTAATTCTAAGGACATAATGGAACTTCACTAAAGGTCTTTTCTCTCTTATATAGGATAGGAACTCTCTTTGAATTTTTTGAGGTTCTTTCTTTTTTCTTTACACCACCCACCAAACCCCTCTCCCCCATCCCTGCCTTCTTTCTGAAGTTTGACAGTCTGTTCAATGTTTCTCTATTTCTGGATCTATTTTTGTTCATCAGTTCATGTTCATTATGTTCCGCAAATGAGTGAGATCATGTGATATTTGTGTTTTTCTGACTGGCATATTTCACTTAGCATAATGCTCTCCAGTTCCATCCATGCTGTGGTGAATGGTAAGAATTCTTTCTTTTTTACCACACTGTAGTATTACATTGTGTAGATGTACCACAGATTTTTAATCCACTCATCTGCTGATGAGCATTTAGGTTATTCCCAAATCTTCACTATTGTAAATTGTGCTATGAACATAGGGATGCATATATTCTTTCTGACTGGTGCTTCTAGTTTCTTAGAATATATTCCTAGAAGTGGGATCACTGGGTCAAATGAGAGTTCCATTTTTAGTTTTTTGGAAACGCCACAGTAGCTGCACCAATCTGCATCCCCACCAACAGTTCATGAGAGTTCCTTTGCTCTACATCCTCGCCAGCACTTGTCATTTGTTGATTTGTTGATGATAGCCATTCTGACAGGTGTGAGATGGTATCTCATTGCCGTTTTGATTTGCATCTCTCGGATGATTTGTGACTTTGAGCATGTTTTCATATGCCTCTTGGCCTTCTGTATGTCCACTTTCAAAGAGTGTCTATTTAAGTCCTTTGCCCATTTTGTGATTGGATTGTTTATCTTCCTTTTGTTAAGTAGTATGAGTTCCCTGTACATTTTGGAGATTAGGCCTTTATTGGATAGTGGGCTTTCTTGTTATTTTGTTGATGGTTTCTTTTGCTGTGCAGAAGCTTTTTATTTTGATGTAGTCCCATTTGTTTATTTTCTTCTTAGTTTCCATTGCCCTAAGAGCTGTATAGTAAAGATATTGCTATGACATATGTCTGATATTTTGCTGCCTATGCATTCTTCTAAGATTAAATTGTTTCCCCTTTTACGTTTAAGTCCTTTATCCATTTTGAATTTATTTTTATGTATGGTGTAAGTTGGTGATCTGCTTTCATTTTTTTGTATGTATCTGTCCAATTTTCCCAGCATCATTTATTGAAGAAACTGTCTTGACAGCATTACATGCCCCTGTGAGGTTCTTTTTCTATTAATCAGTAAACACAGACTTCTTAATGGCTATCATTATAAAAAGGAAAGTATTGAAATTCAGAAACTCACTATTGAGGAAAAAAAGGGGCATTGTACTTTTTTAGTCTAAGAAGGCAATATTCTTAATATTACTTTGGTTTTTCACTACTTAAATTTGGGTAATTTCAGAGGAAAATTCAGTGCCATATAATAGATGAGATTCAATGAACGAGTAAACAGAATG
Organism: Murina feae; assembly: GCA_004026665.1. Classification (NCBI taxonomy): domain Eukaryota; kingdom Metazoa; phylum Chordata; class Mammalia; order Chiroptera; family Vespertilionidae; genus Murina; species Murina feae. The sequence continues at coordinate 38,777 of PVJC01003656.1, read as the reverse complement.
AAAAACATAACAGATAATTTCAAAAAATTGTCATGATTATTAACAAATTGGTAGTGCACATGAGATTGGGAATGAAGATAAGTAGACTATACAGAGGTTTTTATGACCTAAACTGTCAAGAATCAAGTGAGACAAATGTACATATATGTGGGTTAAAGAAAAAAACTTCCTTGTTCACACAGGTATAATCCTTTGCTACCTGAAGATGTGATTATGGTTGAGCAGTGAAGTGATATGAGTTAGTTACTCAAGTGGAATGCTTGTTGAGGTTTGACGTTTGAGGAATCTCTCATTCTGATGTGTTGATGTACCGTAGTTTCTCTGGAGCCTTTGATGACCAGACAGACAAAAATGAATCCTTAAAGATTATGCAAATATGAGCTGGAAGGATTAGTGTCTAAGAATAGGGTACTATCTTTGCCCTGTTTTCTAAATTTCTTAAATATGTATCTATTTTATAATAAACTAGAGGCCTGGTACATGAAATTGGTGCACTGGGCGTGGTTATCCCCCAGCCCAGCCTGCACCCTCTCCAATCTGGGAATCCTCAGACATCCCTCTCACAATCTGGGACTGCTGGATCCCAACCGCTTGCCTGCCTGCCTGCCTGATTGCCACTTACCGCTTCTGCCTGCCAGCCTGATCACCCCCTAACTACTCCCCTGCCAACCTGATCAATGCCTCACTGCTCCCCTGCCAGCTCGATTGCCCTGAACTGCCCTCCCCTGCTGGCCTCATTGCCCCCAACTGTCCTTCCCTGCAGGCCTTATCCCCCCCAAACTGCCCTCCCCTGCAGGCCTGGTCACCCCCAGCTGCCCTCCCTTGCTGGCCTAATCGCCCACAACTGTCCTCCCCTGCCAGCCCTCTTGTGGCGGCCATCTTTTGATCACATGGGGGTGGCCATCTTTGACCACATGGGGTCAACCATCTTGTGTGAGAGTGTGATGGTCAATTTGCATATCACTGCTTTATTATATAGGACTAGAGGCCTGGTGCATGAAATTTGTGCTTGGGTAGGGTCCTTAGGCCTGGCTGGCAAACAAGGCTGGCTAGGGCCTTCCTTCCACTGGCTTCTGGCTGCCAGCCAGGTCCTTTCTTCCCCCAGCTCCTGGCTGGAGCCTTCTTTCATTCCGTGCCACCCCCTGGTGGTCAGCACTTGTCATAACAAGTGGTTGAACTCCTGGTCAGTTAAACTCACATGGGGGTAATTTGCATATTAGCCTTTTATTGTATAGGATAATATGAGAGAAAGTAGGTTGTACTTTCCATTAAACACATTTAGTGTTTTGGGGGAGTTAGATATGTTTCTGCCTTTGTAGCCTCATCCCACACTAACCGAGGTATTCTAGTTTGATGACCTATGAAAAGTCATGGAGCTCAAAGAGGCCAAGTCTGGAGGTTTAACTTTTATATGTTTTTTTGTTTTTGTTTTTGTTTTTATATGATTCCACTGGCACTCCTCAGTTTGACTCTTGCCTGGTTCACAGATTATCTGTCTTTCAGCATCATTGAATCTTCAGGGCCTCACCTGGTTCCTGACAGGCAAGAGACACTCAGTAAATGTAGAATTGAACTGAATTGGATTAACCAAAAGGGACAGTGGTCAAGATGGTGAGCACCAGTGCAAATCATATCATGTGAAGGAAAACTAAATCCTCATGCATAATGGAGGAAAGTATTAATTTAATCCTTGGCTACAGAGGGAAAGCATATTTAAAAAACAAATGAAATAATGTGGTCTACCCATCACATGTCAAAACTGCCTGAATGGGTAGATTTTATAGCAGATAAAAGAAATGGCATTGGGGTTCTTAAAGGTTTCAAGCCAAATTATGATTTTGTCATCTTCTGAGGTTTGTTAAAAGCAGTGTAAAAATTAAAATCAATTTTTCCTGATTCTCTCTGTTGCTTTTAATTTCTGCTACATTATTGTTGCTGTTCAAGTTCACTAAGAATTTAATATCAGTGAACATCAGATTTGTATGCTGTGCCCATGTTGAGATTTCTATTCACTGATGTGCTTATTTAATACATGTCTGCCCTCAAGTAGCTTTTCAGTATATAAAGATATTTGAGGTTGACTAAGAAATTCTAATTTTCTATCCTCATAGATTTAATTATTTAATAGTTATTATTAAAGAGTCATCTACTAATGGGCCAAAAGATTCTAATGATAACACCAGATATGTAGTAAATTTTTCATCCTATATAATAGAAGCCCAGTGACCGAACAGTGGAACAATCAGAACGACCAGTTGATCAGTTGCTATAATACACACTGACCACCAGGGGGTAGACGCACAACACAGGAGCTGCCCTCTGGTGGTCAGTGTGCTTCCACAGTGGGAGTGCTGCTCATCTGACTGGAATGAGCGTTGGTCCTACAGTGGAAGCAGCCACTCAGAGGGCAGGTTCACAGCCACTCAGCTGACCAGCATGAGTGGCACTCCCAGAGTAGGCTGATCCCTGCAGGCCACAATCCCCACCAGTGCACGAATCCCATGCACTGGGCCTCTAGTTAATTATAAAGTGAAAGTTTAACAATGCTGTAAACACAGTACTCAGCAATTATGCGTTGGAGTTAGCTTATACCAAGCAGCTTGCTAGAGCTAATTATTAAAATTTTAAGAAATTTCTGAAGCAGTTGTTAACCAGCAGCTTTGAAATTGGCCATAGATTTCATAGTGGGAATATTTACACCATGGAAATCAGCAGTGGCTACAAATCAACTCCCCAGACTCTACCCCTGTATACCCACCCAGAAAGCCAGTTGAAAATGTTTATCAACTCTCCACTGGTAGTAGTCTTATTTTTATTAAATTATTTTTAAACTGAGCATAATGTGTTAAGAGCATTTATTTTTTATGTTATGAAAGTTCTACTATTATTGCCACTTTTGGTATCTTTCCATAACCAATTTTTTTCTTTATTGATTAAGGTATTACATATGTGTCCTTATTCCCCCATTGCCCCCCATACCCCCACTCATGCCCTCACCTCCCTGGTGTCTGTGCCCATTGCTTAGGCTTATATGCATGCATATAAGTGCTTTGGTTGACCTCTCCCCTTTACCATCATTCTCCCCTACCTTCCCTCTGAGATTTGATGGTATGATAGATGCTTCTCTGTCTCTGGATCTGTTTTCACCAGTTTATGTTGTTCATTATATTCCATAAATGAGTGAGATCATGTGATATTTATCTTTCTTTGACAGGCTCATTTTGCTTAGCATACCAATTTCTAACCAATTTCTTAAGGGTAATGATTATACACTAAAAAATAGTTTGTATTAACCACAAATATGATTTTAGAGAAAATTAAATAAATTATAACACTGAATAATTTATCAGATTTTTGAGGGGTCAGCTTTAACTTAGGATAACATTGTAAAGAGATGAAATCGGATACACAGAGAAGAATGTAAAAGGGTAATAGATCATTAAGGTAGGAGAGCATGAATTTTCACTTAAGTTTTAAAATGTAATTGGCAAAAAATTCTGTTACGTTACATGGGACAGCCTGACAATTGGCTGGGTTAGAGAAGTTCCAGCATGAGAAAGTAAAATGATCAGAGAAGTTTATTTTAGAAATTAATACTGTAATGGAAGAGGCCTAGCAAAAACCAGATTCTCACAGTGCATTAAGTGTCTCCTGGAAGTTTGCTAGATGCTTTCAGATATTCACCTGCTCTTTCAGGTCATTAGGGTTTGGCAGATTCTTAGAATGTAATCAGAATATGCTCATGTTTCTTAAGCAACAACACTTGCCTGAAATGGTCAGGCACAATACAACACAATCACAGTCTCTGCAACTAAGCATCTTACAATCAGTCAGTCCAGACAATAATGGCTTCCTTTTCCAGCAGTTTTGTTACATTTTCTTAGGCTTACTGTTGTCTTTGCAAAGGGGTGTGCAGGAAGATAAGACAGAAAGTGTGTAGAAGTTATGAGATAGAGTTGAAAGGAAGAGGGTAAGTACAGAATAGGGTAAGAGGAGGAGATAGAGTAAATAACTTATGAGCAGAAAATTATACATGAAACCTCTCCTGGCCCCCTTCCACTTTTATCCCCACAACCCAACTGAATAGATTTATAAAACCAGGGCTGTTTCCTGAACCAAAGGAGGCAGGGAATCAAGTCCTGAGAATTTCAAAGATATTGTGATCCCTGGCTTAGAAATGCTGAAAAGTAAGTCATAAACTTGAACACCATGAGTGCTCTTGAGAATTATAGACAAGGAAAGAAAGAAGTTGACTTTCTTGAGAGCTCACAGCACAGCTCATTACTAATAAAGCTGAGATTAAAGTATCTTATTTTCCAGTTTAGTGCTATTTCCAGTATCTTATGCTTATACATCACTGAATTTAATTACAGGCTCGTTTTTCCTATAAATACCCTGTAAATTATTATTAAACTAGAATGTCGGTATACAAATTTGTGCACAAGTGGGGTCCCTTGGCTGGTCAGCGATTGGGGCCAATCTGGACCATCTTTCCCAGTCTCAATCAGAGCCGATCAGGCCAGCCAGCTGAGGGAAAGGACTGTGGGAGGTTGCCCAGCTGGTGGAGGGACCTGTGGGGGTTGGCTGGTCAGCTGGGGGGAGGGACTGCAAAGGGTTGGCCAGCCAGGGGGAGGGACCACAGGAGGTTGGCCAACCACAGGAGGTTGGCTGTGGGAGTGCACTGACCAGCAGGTTACAGCTCCTATGGTGAGCAGTTGCCTCCTGGTGGTCAGTGCATGTCATAGCGACCTGTCATTTGGTTGATTAGGCTTTTATATATATAGATTGAGTGAGACATTGTTTTAAGGTAAGAACTTCATTACTGTGAGAAAAACACAAGACTGAAATATATAGTCTATTACCACAGGGGAATATTCTGAGATCAGAAAGTCAAAATGTAATCTATATTCCAAATATATGCAAAAGGAAATATAAACATAAGTACTCCATGTAAAGTAAAATAACATATATTCAAGTATTATTAAGATATATAATAATTATTGATTCCCTAAGCAATATATAAAAATACTAGAGGCCTGGTTCATGAAAATTCATGCATTGGAGGGGGTTCCCTCCTTTGGCCTGCCCCCTCTCACAGTCCGGGAGCCTTCAGGGGCAGGAGGCAACCTGGCAATCAGGGAAAGGCGATGCCCCCATCACACCTCTGCTGCTGCCACTGCTGACAGCGCAAGCCTTGGCCTTTCCTGGTTACCTATCTCTCCTTTTTGCCTCATTGACCTCCCCCTGACCACCCTCACCCCCTGACACATGCCCTCACCACCCTAGTGTCTGTGTCCATTGCTTATGCTTATATGATGCATACAAATCCTTTGGTTGATCTCTCAACCCCCCCCCCCCCCACTACCACCACCCGGTGCTATCTACCCACTGGGTTATGGTAAGGCTGGGCTCCTAGTGACAGTAGCTCTGCCCTTTAAGATGGCATAGTTTTTGTGCCATCATTGGCCACCTGGGTGTGTTTGAGGCAGTAGCGGGGCTCACTGTCTAAGAGAGCCCGGTCTGCCAGCTCACAAAGTCTTGCAGGATCTTACTGTCACTCACACACACACCACACACATCCATACACATCCATACACTCCCCTTTTGCTCCCTCACTTTCTCACACTCTCCCTCATTGCTGTCCTTCTGGCTGCCATCTTGCTCCCTTTTTGACCTCATATATTGTTTTGTGAAAACTTTCATTTACTGAAAAATTTTCTAAAAATTTTAATTAACTTTAAAGTAATGGGGAAATCCAGCTCTGAGACTTGGATTTACCTGTAAGAGATTTGATGCAGCCACTTTAAAATTAAGTAGGATCCCACTTAATTTTCTTTGTTATCTCCTATCTTTCATGTGCTGTATACTGACAGCCATCAGAATTTTTGAGCAGAGAGTTCATAAAATTTTAAACTACTGATTTACTTGTTGGCTTTGGTAAGGATGTGATTTATGGATCTGGGCATTGACACAAAGTCATGGAAGCCGTTTAAGGAATATGCTAGATTTAGCACTGTGTTAAACTACCGGCATAAAATTATCACTGTTCAGGGACTCTTTGGCTGAGCATGTTATAAATTTTCATTAATTTAGATACTTTTAAATGATTAAATAACTATAAAATTCCACTAAAATTTGTCAGCAATGTGAATTGTGCAATTCAAGTTAGTCACATGTTTCTAACTAAATGTTAGGCCCGAAAATAAGTTTGCTATTGCAAGCTTCTTAGGCAAAGAGAGAAATCCTTATTAATTTGATTGATATTTTATTTCTTTAAAAATTTTTTCTAAAACATTTATATATGTGTTGAAGTATTTAGGGGGGAGTTTATACTGATGCCTGCAATTCATTTTGAAATGCATCAAAAAGAAGATGTATTTTTCATAGATAGAGCAGTGGGTACATGGATAGGTATTCATGAGACTAGTAAATGTCAGTGGCAGAATCTGGGTGTTGAATATATAGCTCTTCACTATAAAAATTCTTTCAACTTTACTCAGAATGTTTGAAAATTTTCACAATACAATTTTGAAAAAAAAAAAACTATTAATACTCCTACTCAATTTAAAAAATATGTTGTTCCTGCCTGAAGCCAGTATAATTTTACTATAAGGAATATATTAATTCTTATTTGTAACAAAGTGACAAATATATGTACTTAGAAATCAAATAGTTTTAAAAGATTGGTTACAAAAGAGAGGATTTGCTGTCCCACTTTTCCAGACTTTGATTTTCTTAAAAACTATTTTGTGTATTTACCTCCATATTTCTTTAAAAATATACTTATCCTTCCATTTCTTAATTTATCATTTTGATATTATTTTCAACTTTTTTGGTATGTGAGGACTGGAACTAGTAGGACTCAAGGGTCCCATGTTCGATTCCAGTCAAGGGCATGTACCTTGGTTGCAGGCACATCCCTGGTTGGGGGTGTGCAGGAGGCAGCTGATTGATGCTTCTCTCTCATCAATGTTTCTAACTCTCTATCCCTCTCCCTTCCTTCTCAGCAATTCCTTACAGCATTCCCTTTAGCTTTTTTTTTTGTCCGGGAAGCTCTTCATTTGACCATCTATTTTGAGTGATAGCCTTGCTGGATATAGTAATCTTGGTCAAATGGCAGTTTCATATTTAATTTTTCAAGGAAACTCCATACTGTTTTTCATAATGGCTGCACCAGTCTGCAATCACACCAGCAATGTACTAGGTTTCCCTATTCTCCACATCCTCACCAGCACTTGTCATTTGTTGATTTGTTAATGGTAGCCATTCTGACAAGCGTGATTTGATACCTCATTGTCATTTTAATTCACATCTCTCTGATGATCAATGACATTGAGCATTTTTTCATATGTCTTGGCCATCTGTTTATGCACTTTGTTTTTTATTTCAAGAAAAACTTTTAAATATAATAATGTTACATGTAGTAAACCTTAATATTTCAAGAAAATTGATCTTAAATATAATGTTATATGCAATAAACATTAATACTTCAAGAAAAATAATTTTAAATATGATAATGTTACATGCAATAAGCACCAATTATTCAAGAAAAATGGCCTTACATATAATATTACATGCAATAAACATTAATATTTCAAGAGTAAAAGTATTTTAAGTATGATAATATTACCAAAACTGTACTAACATAGTATGGTATCACAAAAGTTGTAGGAAATATTAAAAATCTGCAAATAACAGGATTATTACCTGGCAAGGCAGATGTCTGTGTGGGAAAGATGTCCTCTGTTGTGTGAGGGAAGGACTCAGCCCAGGAAACTTGTGGTGTCTGCCTTCTGAGCTCTATCCCCCAAGTCCCCAGTTCTAGGTTCTACTCTCACAGCTTTAGTCCACTTTATCCTCCCTCTGCCAGAGCACAAAGTTGGTGGCTCCCCAGGGAATTTTTGTGTGTTGGCCCTTCAAGAGTGTGCTCGAATTTTCAGCTGTCACTCCCTGGTAGACAGCAACCCACTGTTTTTCTCAGCTAGATATTATGTGGTTACCCTCCTCAGTTTAGGTGCCCTCTGCTGGGGAGCCCAGATTTGGGATTAGATCTCAGAGTTCTAATCCCCCCCACAGCTGAGATATCTCTCTGGGACTTCATTTTCCATCTGTGGGTACCCAACCTGCCCCTTCATGCCTCTGCCCCTCCTACCAGTCTCTATGTGGTCTCCACCTTTGGTCCTTGGGTATCAGGGTTCTCTCCTATGAGTCTTCTCTCCTGTATAGGAAGGTTTTCCATATATCAGTTGTAATTCCAGCTTGTTTCTGGGAGCATATCTATGCAGCATCCTCCTACTCTGCTGCAATTTTTAATCCTGTGTATGCACTTTGGAAAATTGTCTATTTAGGTCCTTTGCCCATTTTTTAATTGAATTGCTTGTCTTCCTTTTGTTTAGTCCTATGAGTTCCTTATATATATTGGATATTAACCCCTTATCAGATTTATCATTGCAAAATATGTTCTCCCATTCAGTGGACCCTCTTTTCATTTTATTGATGGATTATTTGCTCTGCAGAAGCTTTTTATTTTGATGTAGTCCTATTTGTTTATTTTCTCCTTAGTTTCCTTTGCCCTGAGAGATGTCTGAGATTTTACTGCTCGTGGTTTCTTCTAGGACCCTTCTGTTTCAAAACTTACATTTAAGTCTATCCAGCTTATTCTTGTGTATCATATAAATTGGTGGTCTAGTTTCCTTTTTTGCATGTATCTGTCCAATTTTCTCAAGACCATTTATTGAAGATACTGCCTTGACTCCATTGTATACTCTTGACTCTTTTGTTAAATATTAATCGACCATAATGGCTTGGATAGATTTCTGGGGTCTCTGTTCTGTTACATTGGCCACTATGCCTATTCTTGTGCCAGTACCAGGATGTTTTGATTACAGTGGCTTTGTAGTATAACTTGATATCCAGTATCATGATACTCCAACTTGGTTCTTCTTTCTCAAGATTAATGTGGCTATTCTGGGCCTTTTTTGGTTTTGGGATATTTGTTCTAGATCAGTGAAATATGCTGTTGGTATTTTAATAGGGATTGCATTGAATCTGTGGATTTTTTTGTTTAGTATGGAAATTTTAATTATGTTAATTCTACCAATCCATGAACACAGTATATTCTTCCATTTGTTTATATATTTCTCTCTTTATTTTTGCAATGTCCCGTAGTTTTTTTTGAGTTAAGTCTTTTACCTCCTTGGTTAAGTTTATTCCTAAGTATCTTGATCATTTTGTTGCAATGGTAAATGAGAATGTTTGTTTAGTTCCTCTTTCTGGGAATTCATTAGTGGTGTATAAAAAATGCCATGGATTTTTATATTACTAAGGCTGACTTTTTTTTAGAAGCTGACTTTTATATGCCATTTCTAGGCCTCTCAGGAGGCAGTTTAGTGTTAGCCATTGTCAAAAGGTGTCCACATTTGGCTCTAGCAAATGGTTTGAAGCTTCAAGCAATCCATAATTTGTGGCTGCCTCCACAGAGTTGGCTGCATGGGTGAGACCAAGGTACACTGTTAGGCTAGCTTATTAAGCAGCACAGGGCCCATGGGTGGTGAAGTAGGGGATTTCCCAGGGGTGAGGACGGCGGAGCCCCTAGCGTAGGACACTTGCATGCACGACTCTGGAGACCAGGTTCTGGGACGCAGGTCTAACTTTATTGAGGAAGTACAGGTATTTATAGGTGGAGGTGGCCAATCATGGAACACCATCTCAGGGGAGCCAATGAAAGGTCAGGGTACTGTGTAGGTGGCTCTGGGAGGGGCTCAGGTGGGCGTTGCCATCTCCCTGGTGTGCCAGAAAGATCTGAAATGCTGGAGTAAGCTCACAGCATGCATCAGCCTCTGCACCGAGACAAAACCTCCTGTGCTCTACCTACAGGTGGGTCAGCAAATGTCCCAGGCACCTCAGAGTCCTGCTCCATCTGCCTCCTCCTGCTAGCCAGCTGCCTGATTTAGTCACCCACTGAAAAGGCTGTTTCTGAAATTGCTTTTGTCCAAATCAGGAGGATGAGACCTCTGGGTATCCAGTGAGGGGGAAGTGCTATTCAGATTTCAGGGAAGATGGTGGGTGTTGGGTGTGTTCCCCCATTCCAGAGCATGCCTCTAAGTCTGTCCCAGAATATTTCTCTGACCTCTGCAGGGAGGAGTCAGGTGGGATCTGCTGGAGACTTGGAGATACTATTAGCTCTCTCGTGAAGGGGAAACACCCTTGAAAGTGAGAGGATTGTCCCACCTCAAATTAAGTCACTGGTGTACTCCTGAGACTGTATAGATCCATTCACTTGGCTCTGCTGCTTCCTCCTCAGCAGAGATTGAGATGCAGAGTGGGGTGAATAGGATTCCTGGTGGTAGTAAAGGTATATACCTGAGGTTGGGACTTTTGCCTTTCCCCAGGCTATTGCTGCCTATGGGCAGGGAGATGACTCAGCTCAAGTCTCTTGTCTGCCATGCCTGGATTTTTATTTGGTTTTGTTTTTAAATTGCTTTATATCTGACAGACTTCCCTTTTCCATGGCAGATATAAGCCTAGGACGCCCTCCCCCCCAACCCCAGCTGAGATATCCCCCTTACCCTTGGCTTGCTGTCAGTGGCTGCTGGGCCAGCCCCTCTTGCCACCTCATCTTTTCTACCAGTCTCAAGGTGGTTTCTGACCTTCCTTGTTAAAAGTGCCCTCTTCAGCTAGTCTTTAGTTGGTAATTGAGAATGAATGTTCCCCAATTTTGTTTTATTTTCTGGGAAGAGGTGCAAGTAGGATCTGCCTACTCTGCTGCCATGTGGGGAAAAAACACACACCCTCCTCTTGACTTTTAATCTAGCTATAATGAAATGGATATAAAAGAAACTTAACCACATAAATATTAAAAGTGGTGATATTACTCTATCTGACTTTTAAATTGACCAAAGATTTAATTGAGTTAACAAACATATGCTTTTATAGAAGAAACTGAGTAAATAAATCAATCATTGAATATTAAAACATGTTAAATTTTTTGAAAGTTTTCTCACTAGAACTTAGAGAAAAAGCTAATGAAAATGTAATAGAATAACTAAAAATTTTCTTTTGATTTCATTTCAAATGAATGACTTTGTCTCTTCAAGATGCAGAATGAATGAGGCACAACTTATATAAGTGGCCCCGTTAGATTCCTACTTAAGTTCTTTAATGATGGAATTCACCAAAGCCTCTGGCTTGGAAGTGTTGTCCTTATCATTTAGTTGCGTTTTATGTCCTTGTGACTATTTGTGCCCTTTGGTAAACCCTGAATACAACATTGTTATATGAACAGTCTCTCTGTTCAGTGTTTTAGAAAAGTGCAGGGAGTCACCCAATTGTCAGTTCTCGTCAAAGGTAAGTGGGTGCAGAGAAGCACAGTGGATAGTCCTTTGGATTGGAGGTAGAGTGTCGTCTCTAAGGGTTGATAATTATAATTTTCTAAGAGTAGGTGGTGATTAGAAATCTGGGACTAGTGTATTTTCTGGCATATAAGATGACTTTTTAACCCAGGAAAATCTCAAAAATCTTCTCAAATAATGAGAAGGCTAGTGAGAGAAGTGACCCAACTACCTCCTCTACTTTCTCCCTCTACCATTTCTACCGTTTCAGCATTTTTGTCTCGACTTTTGAGAACACTTTCCTGGGTTAAAAAGTCATCTTATACACCAGAAAATATGGTAGTTTCTCAGCCAAGTTAATAATCTTACTTACAAATATCTCTTACTTAAATCAGGTTATAATGAAAAAGAAAATAAATATTAAAGTTGCATAATTTTACCCATACTTTATTTTGTGAGACATATATAGACAGATGTAATTTCACATCCATGTTTGAGAAATTGGGGGGTATTCTTAGATACTAGAGGCCCAGTGCATGAAATCGTGCACTGGGGGGAGGTGTCCCTCAGCCAAACCTGTACCCTCCAATCTGGGACCCCTTGGGGGATGTCCAACTTCCGGTTTAGGCCCGATCCTTAAACCAGCAGTCAGACATCCCTCTCATAATCTGAGACTGCTGACTTCTAACCACTTACCTGCCTCCCTGATTGCCCACAACCACTTCTGCCTACCAGACTGATCACCCTCTAACCACTCCCCTGCCAGCCTGATTGACACCTAACTGCTCCCCTGCTGGCCTGATCACCCCCAACTACCCTTTCATGCTGGCCTGATTGCCCTCAACTGCCATCCCCTGCAGGCCTGATTGCCTCCAACTGCCCTCTCTTGTTGGCCATCTTGTGATCGTGGGATTGGCCATCTTGTGGTAGCCATCCTGTGATGATGTGGGGTGGCCATCTTGTGATGACATGAGGGTGACCATCTGTGGCAGCCATCTTGTGATAACATGGGGCACAGCCATCTTGTGATGATGTGGGGAGACCATCTTGTGGTGTCCATCTTGTGACAATGTGGGGTGACCATCTTGAGATGACATGGGGTCAGCCATCTTGTGATGATGCTAGGGTGTGAAGGTCAAGATGACATGTGGGTGGCCATCTTGTTATGATACACAGGGTGTGAGGGTCAATTTGCATATTACCTCTTTATTATATAGGATGGCTTGTGACACAGTCACATAATAACTATGTTCAATAAGTATGTAAAACTGGACAAAATGCCAAATGTGGCATCATGTTTGACCCATACTTCTGTTGTATATCACCATTCCTTTTGGGAGTGAAGAACAAAGTTTCTGAAGCAAAGCTATGACTTACACTTTGTTCCTTGTCCTTATCTATTCAGCCATCAGTTTGAATTGTTGAAGTCATGGAAAGGGCAGAATATCCAATACATTGTTTCTCTTATTTTTATTTTTAAAAATAAGGAAAGATGAGGAGATAACATAATTAAAATGTTTATAGGTGGAAGTCATCTCTGAGAGAGTGCATCATATTATATTCTAATATTCTTTTTAATATGTAATTCTTAAAGATACAATGTATCTTACTAGAAGCTGAAATATTTTAACAGATTTATATAAATTTCATTATAGTGAATGGGTTTAGGCATAGTTATGTGTGTGTGTGTCTGTGTGTGTGTGTTAAGCACTATATAAAAAATTCAGTGGCCATAGAAATTAAGTATAGTGTTCAAAATACTTGGGAACCTATAATAAAATATAGTTCTATTTTAAATATTCTGGCATGTATAATAAAATAAAAACAGTTCAATATACTTAGCCTTCTTTTACAATGGATGTCACAAAACAATATAAAGGAATTTCAGTTGTCTGAAGGGGATGGCAAAAAAAGGTGCTGACCTAAGGGACTTTGCAAATAAGTCGAGTCTGGAAGATTGAGAAAGGACTGTACATTAGCACTGTCCTGTAGTTGATAAAGTTGTTTCTTGGGGGAGGGGGGAGGTATATGGATTAGCAATTCTGATACAGCTATTACATATATACTGGAATTGAACAATTATATAAATGGATGGCAAATGATGAGAGCCAGGTTTTTCACTGTTGGGGTGGAATTTTATAGATAAGCAAGAGAGGAGGCTAAATATGGATTAGAGTTGGAGACACCATTATAACTCACATTGAGCTTAATATAGACACAGATAGTTACATATAGAAATGTTTATAGATATGTGTATATACATGAATTAGTATACCTATGTATTTCCTCACTCTAGCATCTGAGAAGGCCTAGAAGCAACAACATCCCAGCAGTAAAGACTACAGTATATCTAGAGCTCAGATCTTATTTATTTATTTATTTATTTATTATTACTTAAAATATTACAAAGAATAGTACATATGTCTCTTTTTTTCCCCTTGACCTTTTCCCATCCTCCCCTGCTCAGATCTTGTTTTTAATATCATTCTCCAATAAATGGAACCAAGGATTCTTGGAGAAATGGCTGATTCCCAGATTGGAACAGGAAATAATACAAGATAACCTTAGAATCTTGTAGTGCCAGAAAATAAGGAAGTGCTCAAACACAACAAAAAGCAAAACAAACAAACCCACAATGATGGAGATAAGTCAATGGAACACATGAGCTAATTGAAAGAGCTCCCAATGGCCATGTTGGAACAATTTGAGTCACACATTAAATAAAGTAATATTGGGTTATAATCTAAAGTATAAAATAAATATCTATGAGTCCATGCTGATATAAATTATTGATTGATAAATAGGAGAGAAGAGAAAAATCTTCCATGCAAAAGAATGTAAAAAACAATTACATAGATATTCTGCCCTCAAGGAAATGGAGCATAATTCCTTACTCCTGAAGTGTGGGTTGCTCATAGTGACTTCCTTCTAAAGAGGACAACATGGGAAGGTGAATAAAAGATTAACTTTACAGTTAAGATATCTGGCAAACACTACTTCAGAAAGGTGATCAAGGTCAACATCAATAGTGACAAATCATGTCAATAGTATGTACTTAATATAATGTGATAAGAATGATACTTTACCTGTGTGGTTTTCCTCCTTAAAACCCATAGCCCCAGTTTAATTATGAGAAAAACATCAGACAAATCCCAATTTAGGGACAGTCTACAAATTTCTGTCCAATATGCCTCAACACTGTCAAGGTCATAAAAAACAAGGAAAGTCTAATAAACTACCATTGCCAAGAGAAGCATACAGTAAGGAGATATGACAATTAAATATAATATGTCATGGGTGAGGTCTTGGGAGAGAAAAAGTAGATAAAGTAAAAATGTAGGAAATCGGGAGAGGATCGTGCTAAGTGAAATAAGCCAGTCAGAGAAGAACAAGTACCATATGATTTCACTCATATGTGGAATTCAATGAACAAACTGAACTAACAATAAAAATGGAGATAGAGTCATAGAGAGCAAGCAGACAGCTCTGGTAGGAGGGGTGCTGGAGTGAGTAGAGGGATTGAGCAAAAAAGGAAAAAAAAAAGACAAAGAACTCATGGACACAGATAACAGAGTGGTGATTGTGAGAAAGAGGGAGGTAGAGATGGTAGAAGTTATAGGGGGGATAAGTGGTGATGGGAAAAATAAAATAAAGAAAAAAAACTAAAGAAATCTGACTAAAGTACATGGACTTTAGTTTAAAATATTGGCTCAATCATTGTAATATTGATACAAGACATAATACTAACAGAATATATAAATAATAGGGAACTGGTAGTGAGTTATATAGAAACTGCATTGTATCTTTGAATTATTTTCTGTATATATGAAACTGTTCTAAAAATGAATTTTATTTTATTTTTCAAAAGGTAGGTGACTGGACATTCACAGCAAAAATCAAACTAATAAACAATGGATGTATATGCTTAGTTTACATGCTTAGTCTCTTATTTTATCATTTAAAATAAGAAAATATATTAAAGTATATAAGAGAAATCTCATTTAGAAACTTCCATAGATTGCAATAAATGGAAATCCCTTCCATATATTCACTTTTCCTAAGATACTATTGGTACAATAAATGAAGTAATTTGAATATTGTCAGTTTGCAATACCAAGGGGGCTAGAATATTATGAAATTAACTGCAGTTACCTAGTTGATAAACTTAAAGAAGAGTTACTATGCTATACAAATGTCTGCTACTTAGGAGAGCCATCTCAATTTTAAATTTAGGGCAAATAATATATGATTTATTAGGTACTGGGTAGAAGTATTTTGCAGCAAGTGATTTACTTTATATAGCAATATATTTATGGCTTAGTCAGACCTTTAGGATTTTGTAATAAAATTAGGCCTTTGTTTAACAGAGTCAAAGATTCTTTTTTGGCATATTAGCTTTTTTTAAAGCTAGAAGGGCAGTACATGTGTGTTTGCATGTGTGTGTATACACCTACATGCTAACCTTGACTATGCAACACTGTAAACCAAGAAAAATGACTTAATTTAAATTTAAAAAGAATTTTTAAAACACACTGTTTTAGCTTTAGAAGAAAGCAGTGCTGAAAAAAATCACTGATGTTTGCACATTTTGAATTTCATTCACCAATTGCTTTTTATATCAGAAGCCAGCTGCTGCCTTTTTAAAGTGAAACTTTTTAACCAGAATTGCCTGCTTCTCAGTATATCTCTAATGGCAGAAGAAATTTTACCAGATTATATGTCCTTTGATTTTCACAGATTTTGTTCAAAAAAGCTAGCAATGGGTTGGAATTTCACACTTCAGAAATACGTGGCTGGCCAAGAGTTATTTCTGGAGTTTTCTTTTAAAGACTTATCTGTTTTTTAGATTATCTGTGTTCCTAAATCAAATTTCTTAGCCATTCCTTAGCTGAATTGAGATATTTATCTTTTTAAACCAAGACACTTTTAAAGTTAAAAACTTCATTTTCTAGAACATCAAAAGATCAGAGCCAGTTGAATATCTGAAAGGGTTCTCTGTTGGTAGGTCTGCTATATCATGTAAGTCACTGTCTTTCTCTATAGAACATGGTGATGTGAATCATAAAATGTTATACAGGAATTCTGCCCACAGGGGATTCCTTTCTAAAACAGGTGACTAAGGTGCTTGGCTCTGGAGTCAGAAAAACTTCAAGTCTTGAACCTGCCAGACTATGTGAACTTGGGCACATTCTATTTCAACTCTCTACAGCTCAGTATAGGATGAAAGGAAGAATAGTGTCTAACTCACAGAGCTCTTTTTTTGTATTGATGAGATAGTTTGTACTGTTCTTTCAGAGCACATAGTAAAATTAACTAAATGTCAGCTGTTTTCATTACCATACTGTCATTTATGAAAAACATGCCAAGACCTACCTGAATAGTATCATCAAGTATAAGGCTTCTAAAAGATCAGTTGTGCCTCATTTACTGAGGAGGCATACTAGAAAAGCATCTGAGATTGAGTGTTTATTAAAGAAAAAAGAATGCATTTGCCAAACAATGCCAGTGCTTCTTTGGATCCTGACTTAGGAGAAAACTTTGTCCCACAGACCAGGAAAAAGCTCTAGAGCTCTTGCCACTGTGTTTAGATTTTGGGAGTCTATGCTTTATGCCTGGGAGGTCCTTATTCCTTTAAGCACTTGGCAAACATTTTGGAAGACTTAACCATCCTGTGGCCCTGGAACCAGCCTCAGAGGCAGGGGTAGACCCATGGCACACTACCCATCTCCTTAGCACTTGCCCCTTCAGGCATGGAGGCCCCTCTTCATCTCTGGGCCCAGCTTAGCAAGGTGACTATGAGTAAGCCACTAAGGTTTTCTGGCTTCCTCCTCTATAAGATGAGAAAACAGCAAAAGGTGAGGTTGATGGTCACATGCCTCTCCATCATTCTCTCAGATTCAGTAAATTGTTAGACTTATAATAAGTAAAAATGACAGTCAACTGCCCCTAAGAGGCTTGCTTTCTCCATGAAAGCTCACTTGCTCTGCTACCCCAGGCTTTAGGTTGCTCTCCTTAAAACTCTTAATGTATCTACCAGTATGATTATGATACGTAATTTTGTAGTTTCAGTGTATATTTCAGTTCTTCATTCCTTTCATGAGTAGAAGCCATATTTCCTCAGCAACACTGGAAACTCTTTAAAGAAGGGATTTTACCTCCCTAAGGAGCCTTACCAAAAATGACATTCAGAATGAGCTTATACTTAGAATACTATCTATATATATAAAAAGCTAGCAACCATAATGGCCATAACGACTATAATGACCAGTCAGTATGAGGCCTACTGTGCCCAGCAAACTGGCCCAATCAGGAGGTGAGGCAAGCTGGCCAACACTGCAGCCCCTCCCCTCTACCTGATCGGACTGACCCACCCTGAATAAGAGCAGGCCTACAACCAAACATCCCCTCCCTTCCCCCGGGCCAGTCTCATCACTGATCAGTCTGCCCTACCACAATAGGACCACAGCCCCTCCCCCCAGGATGGCCTGTCTCTGATCACACCCCTCACCCCAATAGAGGGTGAGTCTGGCTGGCCAACCTCCTGCAGCCCCTCCCCCTGGCTAGCCATGCCCCTATGGGTCCCCACCACCCTGATCAGCCTGTAGCCCCTCCAACTCAGCCAGCCCCACCCCTGATCCTCCCCCACCCCAATAGGAGGAGGGGCTGGCTTACCAACCTCTTGCAGCCCCTCCCTCCACCTGGCCTCACTCCAGATCAGCCTCCCCACCACATCAGGGGCAAGGCCAGCCGGCCAACCACCCATGGCCCCTTCCCCAAGCTGCTGGCCCCCTGATTGGCACCCTTTATCCCATTCAGGCGGCGGAGCCAGCTGGTCTGCCAACCACAGCCCCTCCCTATGGCTGGCTAAGCCCCCAATTGGCCCCTGATCAGGGGAGGTCCTTTTCCCAAGCCAGCCTGGCCCTGATCGGGTCCCAATCAGAGGCGGGACAGCTGGCCAACCTCCCACCATCTCCTCCTCATGACAGGCCCAGCCCCAATCTGCCCTGATTGGGGCCCAGCTGGCTGGACCCTACCTGTGCATGAATTTGTGCACTGGGCCTCTAGTAACTTATAATTTATACTAGAGGCCCAGTGCACAAAAATGTGTGCACTCTGGGGTGTCCCTCAGCCTGGCCTGTGGCCTCTCGCAATCTGAGACCCATCGGGGGATGTCCACCTGCTGCCTTAGGCCTGCTCCCTGGGTGATCGGGCCTAAGCTGGCAGTCAGACATCCCTCTGGCATCTGGGGAGCCCTCGGGGGATGTCCACTTGCCAGTGGGGAGCAGGCCTAAGCTGCAGTCGAACATACTTAGTGCTGCTGAGGAGGCAGGAGAGGCTCCCACCACCACCGCTGTACTGGCAGCTGTCAGCCTGGCTTGTGGCTGAGCAGAGCTCCCCCTGTGGGAGTGCACTGACCACCAAGGGCAGCCTCTGCATTGAGCATCTGCCCCCTGGTGATCAGTGTGTGTCATAGTGACCAGTCATTCCCAGTGGTTCTGCTGTTAGGATCAATTTGCATATTACCCTTTTATTACATAAGCTAGAGGCCTGGTGCAGGGGTGGAGGTTGGCTGGTTTGCCCTGAAGGGTGTCCTGGATCAGAGTGGGGGTCCTGCTGGGGTGCCTGGCCAGCCTGGGTGAGGAACTGAAGGCCATTTTCATGCTGGCCACATCCCTTTCAGGGAGGGGGTCCTTCTGGGGTGCCCGACCAGCCTGGGTGAGGGTTTGAGGGCTGTTTGCAGGCTGGCCACAGCCTCTTCAGGGTGAGAGTCTCCCCTGGGGTGCCTAGCCAGCCTGGGTGAGGGGCTGAGGGCTGTTTGCAGGCTGGCCACAGCCTTCATGGAGGAGGTCCCCACTGGGGTGCCTTGCCAGCCTGGGTAAGGGGCTGATGGTTATTTGCAGGCTGGCCAAGCCCCCCAGTAGGGACCCTCACCCCATGAAGGTGGGGCCATCCTGGGTGAGGGGATGATTGCTATTTGCTGGCTGGCCACAGCCCCCAGCGACCCAAGCTCCCAGTGAGGCTGGCTGGAAGCAGGTATCTGGGATTTATGTATCTTCTACAATTGAAACTTTGTTGCCTTGAGCAGAGATCACAGCCGGCCAAGGCAGGTAGGAAGCTTAGCTTCCTCCATTCCCAGGGCAACCAAGCCTCCTGTTTGCTCTAGCTCCGTGGCTGCTGACCACCATCTTGGTTGGGTTAATTTGCATATAGCTGCTCTGATTGGCTGGTGGGTGTGGCTTGGGATGTAGTGGAGTGACTAGCATATTACTCTTAGATTAGATTAGATTAGATTAGATGTATATTATTTATACTTATAATTTTCTCTGTAGAACACAGCATTTAATATATATGAAATCTGATAGTTTAACATGTAAATGCTATATAATTTTATACACATACATACACAAACATGCTTTTTTTCGTTCTAAAGCACACAGAAACACAAGAAGTCATTGTTGATTAAAACCTATAGCAGATGGTAGTCCTGGCTGGTGTTTCTTAGTGGTTAGAGCATCCCCAAAGGGTCTCCGTCCAATTCCTGGTCAAGGGCACATACCTGGGTTGCAGGTTCACTCCAGACCCCAGGATGGAAGCTGGGGGGTGTGTAGGAGGCTACCAATCGATGTGTCTCTCTCACATTGATGTTTCTCTCTCTCTATCTCCCCTACTCCCCACTTCCTCCCTCCTTTTCACTCTCTGAAAAAAGCAATGGAAAAAATATCCTCAACTGAGGATTAACAACAACAAAAATCTGTAGCAGATGGTATGGTGTTATGTAGAAAATCAAGGTATTATTGTCATTCCAAAATTTCAAGAAACCACATATCATGGCCATGGAAATACTATGTACTTAGATAATATTATTATCTTTAATAAGAGTGTTAGCATGTGTCTAAGGAGAATGATGAACCACGTTCTCTCTATACCACTTTTATGTGGTGCATAACTCAAATTGTCCTAAAATCCATATTGAGTATAATTGAACAATTCTAGGAATGAAAATGATACATTAAATAGTCAGTGGCATAAATAACCTGATTTCCTTTTGCAACAAAATGATAAAAGCACAGACTGAATATTAAACAATTGGATTCAAGCTTTAAATTATTTGGAGCCCCCAATGCTACTCAACAGTCATATCAATGAAAAATACTGAGACACAGAACAGGATATTTAAAAATAAACTAGTTATAAAGTGTTTCATGTGTGGTTACAGTGTGGGTAACACAAGTTAGGCTTCTGGATACACCTTTGGATGCTCGGCAGAAGTGTGCATATGTTCCTTCCCAGGCCCACTGGCTCAGGGTTTTCAACATGGTAGCAGAAGGTATCCAGAGCTACCATCTGTCACAGATTTTAATAACATCTTCCCAAAACCAGTCTGGAAATAGAACTAAAATGATGAATATTCACCCTGAATTACCAACTGAAGACTAGCTGAAGAGGAGACTTTTAACAAGGAAGGGCAGAAACCACCTTAAAACTGGTAGGAAGGGTGGGGTCACAAGAGGGGCCTATCCCATTTCACTGGGGAAGCAGGCTGAAGATGAGGAGGTATATCTCCATTGTGCGGGGGGGGGGGGGGGGGTTCCCTGAGAAGAACAAGTCCTGTACCCCATACTGGGCTCCCTAGCCTGGAGCACCAGAGCCAAGAACAGCAGCCCACTACAATCTTATCTAATAAAGAGAGAATATGCAAATTGACCATCACACCATAACAATCAAAATGGCTTCACCCACAGCAGAAGCAGGGATTCCGTAACACAAGATGGCTGTGCCCACAGTGGATGCTGAGTTTTCGTAACGAGCCTTAATGAGCAATCAGTAGGGACCTGAGGCTGTGTGGCACTGGGCCAGGGCACTGAGGCTGCGTCTCTGCCTGGTCAGATTTGACAGAGGACCTGAGGCCACGCCCCCTCCATGTGGGGCTTGATGGGGGACCTCTGGCCATGTCACCCACCCTGACTCCAGGCCTAGGGACCTCAGACCTCACTCCTTGCCCTGGCATCAGGCCAGGGTACCTGAGGATGTGCTGGGGGACCTGAGGCTGCACCCCCACCCAGTGCCAGGCCTGGGGACATGAGTTTAAGCCTTCTGCCAGGCAGGGATTGACGGGGGACCTGAGGCTGTGCCCCACATCCTGTGGAGTTTGACAGGGACCCTGAGGCTGTGCCCCCCACCTGGCAGGGCTTTATGGGGGACCAGTGGATGCGCCCCCCCACCCGGCGGGGCTTGACAAGGGTGGGGCTGGCCAGGGCTGGAACTTGCCCAATGAAGGTGGGGCTGGCTGGTTCTGGGTCTTGCACAATTTTAAGGTGCCACAGGTGGGCAAGGACTTGACTCTGGGTCCTGCAGCACACCCCAGACTCTGACAGGAGGAAAATTTTCATATACATTTTACTAATTTTCTTTCATTTCTGACACTTCCATTGTAGAGAAAGGGCAAATGCAATATTTTCTCTAATTAATCCCCTTTTAATGTGCATAAATTTTGTGCACTGGGCCACTAGTCTAGCCATAAAAGGCAATGGAGCTTCTATCCACCAGGGCAAGTAAGAACCTATTGGAGATAAAGCCAATTAAAAAACAAACAAACAAAAACACAGCACAGTATTTTTGTTTGCAACTGCTTATCTAAGGCTTCAGTGGAGGGAAGGTGCTGCAGATTGAAGTGCCTGAGAAGAGGGTGGGGAAGGGAGGTATTGGAAGAAGATATGGGAAAATGGAGGCTTGGAGACCTGCTGTTGATCACCCCTTTTCCTCCTACTATAGCAGTCCTTTCTCCTTAGAGGTATAAGCCTCTTCTAGCAGCAACAGCCACGAAAAACGCAAATATACTGCTTGCAAGGATTCAGCTCACCCCACTATCAGGAATTCCACTTCCCCATCCTCAAGAATCCTGCCCACTGCACCCTACATCTCTATCCCTACTGGGAAGGCAGCAGCAATGGCCAAGTGAGGGTCTGGAGAGTCTCAGTGGGTGTCAGTGACTGCCTTTGGAGTGGGGCCATCACCCCACTATCACAGGAACTTGTGTGGTGCTTCCCTCTCAGCAAGAGCTGATAGAAACTCCTGGCCTTCAGCAGACCCCACCAAACTGTACACGAGGGGCACCACTCTACCAAGGTCAGAGAAATATTCTGGGGCAGACCCAGACATTTTCTCTGGATGGGGGAACACACCCAATACCTACAATTTTCCCTGAAATGTGAACACCTTCCTCTCATGGGATACCTAGAGATATCCTCCTGATTTCAGAGACAGCCTTTTCAGTGACCAAGTAAGGCAGCTGACTGGTGGGCACAGACAGGTGGAGAAGGATGCAGGCATGCCTTGGGATGTTTTCTGACCAACCCCTGGACCCTGTGCTACAAACAAGCTAGCTTTAGAGCACACATTGGACCCTCCTGCATGCAGCCAAACCCTCTGGAGCCAGCCACAAACTGTGGATAGTTTGAAGCTTGAACACATTGCTGAGGGCTAAATGTGGACAGTTTCTGGCAGTGGTTAGTGCCAAAATAACTCCCAGGAGACCCAGAAATGGCACACAAAACAGCCAACCTTAATTAAAATAAGAACAGGATCCTAAGAGAGCTCATAGGAAGTACTGAACTTTGACAAGATGAACTCTATTTAGCTTTCTTCTTTTTTTGCACCTTTTTCTTTTTTATTGCTTTGTTATTGTTTTTGTCTCTATTTTTCTTTCATATCTCTTTTCTTACTCTATTTTTCTCTTTTTTATTCTTAAACTTCTTTTTTTCTTTTCTTAATTTTTGTCTTTCTTCTTTTTTCCTTTTCATGTTTTTTCTTTTCTATTTCCTTTTATACTGTTTTACTTTTCCAAATATATTTTTAATTGATTTCAGAGAGGAAGGAAGAGAGAGAGATAGAAACATCAATGATGAGAGAAAATCACAGATCACCTGCTTATTGCATGCCTCATACTGGGGATTGAGCCTGCAAATCAGGCATGTGCCTGGGCCTGGAATTGAACCATGACCTCCTGGTTCATAGGCAGATGCTGAACCGTGGAGCCACACTGGCCAGGCTCCTTTCCTTTTCTTTATTCTTATTTTTTTCTTCTCTCTATTATTTCCTTTCATATTCTTTTTTCTTCTTGTATGTTTCTTCTCTTTTATTATTCTTGTTCTCTTTTTTAGTTTTCTTTTATTTTGTGTTTATTATCATTGCAGGAATCTTTTATATATTTTTGTTCTGCTTCTTGTTTTCTTTTGCTCTGTTAGCACCTGCACCACAACTTGCATGTTGTGGTCAGGATTGAGACTCAGAGTCAGCCAGCCTTTGGGGAGTTACCATGCACTAAAAGGACAACAGAAATCAAGGCCCAATTACAAGAGGAGAGCCTCAATAACCTACACAAGTGACATTCCTGGAGCATCCAACTCAGGAACCCACAGGACACTTACTACATAAGACCATCACATGAAACTGCCAGGCATAGCAGTTTTATCTGCTACATAGAAACAAAAACACAAGTGAAAGCAAAAATGAGAAGACAAACAACCCCAAAATGAAAGAAAAAGATAATGCTCCAAAAAAAGAGCCAAGTGAAATGGAGGCAAGCAATTTATTAGATACTAGAGGCCTGGTCCACAAAAATTTGTGCACTCAGGGGAGTCCCTCAGCCCAACCTGTGCCCTCTTTCAGTCTGGGGCCCTTCAGGGGATGTCCACCTGCTGGCGTGCCTGGCCAGCCTGGGTGAGGAGCTGATGGCCATTTCAGGCTGCCCACAGCCTCTTTAGGGTTTGGGTCCCTCCTGGGGTGCCTGGCTGGAAGCAGGTATCTGGGATTTATTTAACTTCTATAATTGAAACTTTGTTGCCTTGGTCCCCTGCTCAAAGCCTGGGTCAACCCAAGGTCCCAGCCCCCCAGGTATCTGGGGTCTGTTCATCTTCTATAATTGAAACTTTGTAGCCTTGATTAGAGCTCAGGGCCGGTAGGACCCTGGCTTCCTCCATTGCCTGGGACAACTTCAGCTCCTTGGCCACCGCCATCTTAATTTACTTAATTTGCATATTTGCTTCTGATTGGTTGGTGGGTGTGGTTTGTGGGCGTGGCTTGTGGGTCTAATGGGGTGAGGGTTAATTTGCATATCACTCTTAGTCAATTAGATAGTGTTCAAAGTAATGGTTAAATGCATGCTCTTAGTGAGAAGTATAAGAAACTTAGTGGAGATTACAATACAATGAAAACAGGAAAAAAAAAACCACGAACAAGAACCAGTCAGAAATGAAGAATACTATATCTCATATCAAGAATACTGGAAGGAATGATCAGTAAGTAGAATGAAGTAGATGATTGAATCAGTGATTTGGAAGACAAGGTAGAAAAGAAACATCTAATTAGAGCAGCAAAAAGAATTAAAAAGCAGGAGGATACTTTAAGAAAACTTTGGGACAACATGATGCATAACAACATTTGCATCATAGGGGAATGAAAAGGAGAAGAAAGTGATATATATATATATATATATATATATATATATATATATATATATATATATAATGTTTGAAGATAATAGAAAATGTTCTGAACAGTGTGAAGGAAAAAGTTACACAAATTCAGGAAGCACAGAGAGTTCTAATCAAGATGAACCCAGAGACCCACATCAAGAAACATCATAATTAAAATGTTAAAGACAAAGAAAGAATCTTAAAAGCAGCAAAAGAGAGATAGACAGTTAACTACAAGGGAGTTCCCATTAGACTGTCAGCTTATTTCTCAACAGAAACACTACAGACCAGAAGCGATTGGCATGAAATATTCAAAGTAATGAAAAGCAAGGACCTGAATCCAAGAGTACTCTATCTAGCAAGGCTATCATTTAAAATTGAAGGTGAAATAGAGAGCTTCCCAGACAGAAAAAGGTTGAAGGTGTACACTACCTTCAAACCAGCATTACAAGAAATGTTAAAGGGACTGTTATAAAAAGAAGAAATTGAGAGAGAGGAGAACATAGGTATAAAGAAAAAAATGCTAACAAATAAGCACCTCTCAACAATACCTTAAATATAAATGTACTAAATGCTTCAATCAAAATACATAGGGTAGCTAAATGGATAAGAAAACATAATCCACATATATGCTGTCTACAAGAGACCCACCTCAGAACATATGATTTATACAGGATGAAAGTGAAGAGATGAAAAAAATATTCCATGCAAATGGAAACAAAAAAAATGCCTGGGCAGCAATACTTTTATCTGACAAAATAGACTTCAAAACAAAGCTATATAAGAGAGAGAAAAAGTCATGACAGAATACTGAAGGGAATGATTCACCAAGAAAACATAACCATTGTAAACATATACACACCCAACATAGTAGCACCTATGTATATTTAAAAATCTCTTAGTGGACTTTAAGGAAGAGCTCAATAGCAATACAATCATAGTAGGGCACTTTAACACCCCACTGACATCACTGAGTAGATCTTCCAGACAACAAATTAACAAGAAAATAATGACCTGAAAGAACACACTAGCTCAGATGAATTTAATTGACATTACAGACCATTTACTCTCACAGCAGCAGAATATACATTCTTTTCAAGTACACAAGGAACATTCTCAAAGATAGAACACATGTTAAGACACAAAATTACTCTTAAGGAATTAAAGAAGATTGAAATTATGTCAAAAATCTTGGATCACAATGGCATGAAACTAGAAATCAACTACAATAAAAATCTTAAAATCATTCAAATACGTAAAGACTAACTAGTATGTTATTAAACAATGAATGGATTGCCAACAAGATCAAGGAAGAAATCCAAACATCCTATATACAAACATAAATGAACACACCACAACTCCAAATCTATAGGATACAGTGAAAGTAGTCCTAAGAGGAAAGTTCATAGCAAAGTAAGAGGCAAAGTAACAACTGACATTATAGAAATTTAAAAAAATTCTATGAAATTATGAACAAATAAGTATATGCCACCAAACCAGACAAGGTGGGCAAAATGGACAAAGGCCTAGAAACATACACTCCTAAAAATCAATCAGAAAGAATGAGAAAACCTAAATAAGCAGATAATAACTAATTAAATTGAAGCAATAACGACAACAACAAAAAATCCCAACAAACCAAAGTGATGGACCACATTGACTTAACAGGCGAGTTCTACCAAACATTCAAAGAAGAAATAACACTTATCCTCCTCAAACTATTCCAAAACATGCAAGAGGAGGGGAGACTTCCAAACCCTTTGTACAAGGCCTACATTGCTCTAATTCCTAAACCATGTAAAGACACTACAAAGAAAGAGAATTATAGGCCAATATCTCTGATGAATTTAGATGCTCAAATCCTCAACAAAATATTAGCAAATTGGATACACCAGTACATTAAAAATATCAAACACCATGACCTAGTTGGATTTATTCCAGGGATGCAAGGCTGTTTTACAAATCAATAAATCTGATAAATTTACATTGACAAAATGAAGGATGAAATCACATGATCATATCAATAGATGCAGAAAAAGCATTCGATAAAATCCAGCACCTATTTATGGTAAAAACTGTAAACAAAATGGAAATAGAGGGAAAACACCATAACATAAAAAGGGGGACATATGTGACAAACCTATAGCCAATATAATGCTATAGGCAATATATGGCAAAAGTGAAAGCATTTCTGTTAAGATCAGGAACAAGATAGGGATGTCCTCTTTCACCACTCTTATTCAACATAGTACTGGAAGTTCTAGCCACAGCAATAAGACAAGAAGAAAAATAAATGCATATATCCCTAGATGGTTTTGCTCAATGGATGGAGTGTCGGTCTGAGGGCTGAAGGGTCCTGGGTTAGATTCACGTCAAGGGTTGGGTTGTAGGCTTGATCCACAGTGTGAGATGTACAGGAGGCAGCTGATCAATAATTCTGTCTCATCATTGATGTTTCTACCTCTATCTACCTTCCTGTCTGAAATCAATTATATATATACTAGGGGCCCGGTGCACAAAAATTTGTGCACTCGGGGGGTGGAGGTCCCTCAGCCTGGCCTGTGCCATCTTGCACTTCGGGACACCTCGGGAGAGATGTCTACCTGCTGGCATGCCTGGCCAGCCTGGGTGAGGGGCTGAGGGCTGTTTTCAGGCTGCCCACAGCCCCTTTAGGGTTTGTGCACCAGGGGGTGGGAGGGCTGGTGAGTGCAGGCCCA
The DNA here is from genome assembly GCA_004026665.1 of Murina feae. Taxonomy (NCBI): domain Eukaryota; kingdom Metazoa; phylum Chordata; class Mammalia; order Chiroptera; family Vespertilionidae; genus Murina; species Murina feae. Next base: position 11,255 of record PVJC01003656.1, on the reverse strand, counting down.
TGATCGCACACGCCTGGTGGGCCCCCACTGCTTAGAGGACACACCTGGCGCAGAGCTGGGTGGCGAGCCAGGGGCGGACACTGGTGCAGGATCCCTTGGTGGGGCCCTGCTGCTGAGCGAACATACCCAGGGTGGAGCCGGGCAGTGGACTGGCTTCGGATTCTCCACACTGTGCAGCAGATGATCCCACACACCCTGTGGAGGCCCCTGGGGGGCGGATGAAGGTAGCAGACCCAGGACAGGCATTCCTGGACACCCTGTGGAGGCCCCCAGGGCAGAGCCAGGCAGCTGACTCAGGGGCACTCCTGGACGCCCCGAGGAGGCCCTTGGGGGGCGGAGCCAGGCAGTGGACCCAGGATGGCTGCTCCTGCAAGTCCTATGGAGGACCTGCTCTCCCACATGCCTGATGGAGGCCCCCGGGAGGCGGGGCCAGGCAGTGGACCCAGGAGGGGCACTCCTGGATGTCCTGAGAAGGCCCCAGGCCAGACCCCCTCCCCCCTACTAAGCTGACACACCTAGCACAGCTATGCCGGTCACAGAGGCTCCCAGTGTAGAGCTGCCTTGCCAGCCTCCATCTTGGCTGGATTAATTTGCATACAACTGCTCTGATTGGCTGGTGGGCGTGGCTGTGAGCAGAGGCTCAGCCAGCCTAGGCAGGCAGTTGCAACAGAAGCCTCTGGTTTGCTCTAGCTCCATGGCTGCTGGCCTCCATTTTGGCTGGGCTAATTTGCATACAGCCGCTCTGATTGGCTGGGAGGCGTGGCTAGGATGGTGCGTGTGGCTTAGGTGTCTCGGGTAATGGCCAATTTGCATATTACTCTTTTATTATATTAGACTAGGGGCCCAGTGCACGAAATTCGGGTATTGGGGTGATTCTTCAGCCCAGCCTGCCCCCTCTCACATAATGGGAACCCTCAGGGGGTGTCCTACTGACAGCTTAGGCCCGCTCCCTGCTCCCCTTGGGGAGCGGGCCTAAGCTGCAGTCTGGCCATCCTTTGTGGGAGGTGACCAGGCTAATCAGGGGAAGCCACCAGCCCCGTCACCCTGCTGATGCAGCCACTGCTAGTCACCGCAGCCATCAAGGTGTTTTCATCAACACAGATTCCAGTCCCTTCACCATGAAGAAATGACAACTTTCTTTAGGCATTTTCAAGATGTGTCTTTCATAGAATATGACCTTTCTTTCTTTCTTTCTTTCTTTCTTTCTTTCTTTCTTTCTTTCTTTCTTTCTTTCTTTCTTTCTTTCTTTCTTCCTTCCTTCCTTCCTTCCTTCCTTCCTTCCTTCCTTCCTTCCTTCCTTCCTTCCTTCCTTCCTTCCTTCCTTTCTTCTTCTTCTTTCTTATCTTCACCTGAGGATATGTTTCCACTGATTTTTAGAGAATGTGGAAGAGAAGGGAACAACAGAGAGAAACATCAAAGTTAGAAGAACACTTTGATTGGTTGTCTCCTGCGTATGCCCTGACCTGGGCCCCGGCCAGGGTGGAACCTGCAACCTAGGTACATGCCCTTGGTCACAATTGAACCCAGACCCTGCAGTCAGCAGGCTGAAGCATTATGCACTGAGCAAAACCAGCTAGGGCAGGATATGACATTTCTTAGCCCTCCAGCAGTAGACCTTCATTTTTTTTTCCTCCAGGAGTGTGGTGGCAAAACCCTAGATTTGCCTTTAAGGATTCTTATTACCCAGTTACTAAGAGTATTACCAGTGACATACAGGGAGCTTAGCCAATGAGCGGTAAGAAAAACTGTTTCCTCTGTAGTTCACTTGGATCACCGGTTCCACCCCTGCCCCTCCAATCCCAACTCTACCCCTGCCCAGGCCTGTAACCTCTGTCCTAAGATGCAGGCCTGAGCAGGGAACTCCCAAGCCCCTCTGATCACCAGTTTCACAGAGCCCAAGCCTCTGCGATCACCGACTCTGATCTTGCCCCTTGCCATCACCGGCTCTGCCTTTGCCCCACTGACAGCCTCTTGCCAAGGCTACAGGCCTAGAGAGGGGACCCACAGATCCCTGCTTTACCAGCTCCACTGGTGCCTAGACCCCTGTGATTGCAGGCTCCGCCCCTGCCCCTCTGATTGCTGGCTCTGCAGAACCCAGGCCTCTGTGATCTCTGGCCTTGCCCCTGTGCAGGTCTGAGGCCTCTGGCCCATGCCTTATGCCTGGGTAGGGCACCCTCATACCCCACTGATCACCTGCTCTGGCCCTTCCCCCTCCGATAACCAGATCCACCCTTTCCCAGGCCTGAGGCCTCTGGTGAAATCCTCTGGCCTGGACAGGGGTCCCCCAGCCCACTCCGATCACCTGTTCTGCCCCTCAGGCCCCCCACCTCCCCTGCCACCTGCCTGGATAACAGACCTGACCACTCCAGTGGCAGGGCTGAGCTGGACTGAGTGCCATCATCTTGTGGTTATTGGGGTGGCCTTCTTGTGGCTATGGGCACTGCCATCTTGTGGCCATGGGGCAGCCATCGTTGTCATGGAGTGATACCTAATTTGCGTATTACTCTTTTATTAAATAGGATATATATATATATATATATATATATATATATATATATATATATCCTATGCCCCCACCCAGTGGGAATTGACTGGGCCCCTCAAGGTGTGCCCTCCGCCCTGGTGCTGGGCCAGGGGACCTCAGACCATGCCCCCTACCCCAGCACCAGGCCAGGGGACCTCAGTCTGTGCCCCTATCCCCAGTGCCAGGCTGGGGGATCACAGGCCACTCCCTCTGCCCAGCAGGGCTTGATGGGGGACCTCAGGCTGTGCTCCCTTGCCCTGGCACCCAGGGGGTCTGAGGCTGCACCCCCCCACACCTGGCAGGGCTTGACACGGTGAGACTAGCCAGGTCTGGATCTAGCCCAATGAAGGGGGGCTGTCCAGGTTTGGGTATTGAGCGATTTTGAGGTGTAAGTGGGTGGTTGAAGACTTGACACTGGGTTCCATGGTGCACCCCACACTCTGACAGGAGAACATTTTCATATATGTTTTACTAATTTTCTTTAATCTCTGACACTTATATTATAGAGAAAGGGCAAATAGCAATATTAAAATATTTCCTCTAATTAATCCCCTTTTAATGTGCATGAATTTCGTGCACTGGGCCACTAGTGTGTGTGTGTGTGTGTGTGTGTGTGTGTGTGTGTATGTAATGTCCAAAATGGAGAGATGTAAAACTATCATTATTCACAAATAACATGATATTATACATAGAAAACCCTAAAGACACACCAAAAATCTTCTAGATTTAATAAATGAATTCAGCAAAGTAGTAGGATACAAAATTAACATAGAAAAATGAATGACATTTTTATACACCAATAATGAACACTCAGAAAGAAAAACTAAAAAAACAATGCTATATACTATGCAAGAAACACAAAAAAGATATCTCGGGATAAACTTAACCAAGATAATGAAAGACCATATCCAGAAAACTATAGGATTTTTTGAAAAAATGAGGGAAGATACAAACAAATGGAAGCATATACTTTGTTCATGAATTGAAGAATTAACATCATTAAAATGTCCATGTTACCTAAAGCAATCTACAGATTCAAGGCAATCCTTATTAAAATACCAAGGACATATTTCACCAATCAAGAACAAATACTCCAAAAATTCATATGGAACCAAAAAAGACCCCAAACAGCCACAGCAATCTCAAGAAAGAAGAACAAAGTTGGAGGGACAACAGTACTGGATATCACTAACTATACTAAAAAGCCCTTGTAATCCAAACAGCATAGTACTAACACAAGAGCAGGCTTTTAGACCAATAGAACAGAACAAAGAACCCAGAAACTGATCCACATAAATTTGTTTAATTTACATTTCACAAAGAAGGCAAGAGAATACAATAGAGTAAGATAGTCTCTTCAATAAATGTTGGAAAAATTGGACAGGCACATGCAAAAAAAAAAAGAAAAGAAAACTACACAAGGATAAACTCAAAATGGATAAAAGACTTAAATGTAAGTCATGAAACCATTAAAATCCTGGAGGAAAACATCATATACTCCAGTATTTTCTGATACCTCTCCTACAGCAAGAAATGCTAAAGAGAAAGTAAACAAATGGGACTACATCAAACTGAAAAGCTTCTGCACAGCAAAAGAAACCACCAACAAATGAAAAGCAAACCCACTGTTGTTGAGAACATATTCACCAATGATATATCTGATAAGATTTTTAATTTATAAAATATAAAAAAAGCTAATACAACTGTATACCAGGAAGATTAAAAAACCAATTGAAAAATAGTCAAGGACTTGAATAGATACTTTTACAAAGATGACATACAGATGGCCAAGAAACATATGAAAAAGTGTTCAACATCACTAATTACCAGAGAGTTGCAAATTAAAACTATGAGGTGTCACCTCATATTGCGTAAATGACTATCATCAGTAATCAACAAACAGCAAGTGCTGGTTGAGTATATGGAGAAAAGGGAACCCTAGTACACTATTAGTGGAATGCAGAGTTGCGCAGCCACTGCGGAAAAAAGTATTGAATTTCCTTAAAAAAAAATTGAAAATGGATCTACCATTTGACCCAGTTATTCTACTTCTGGGAATATATCCTAAAAATCCTGAAAGACCAGTCAGAAAAAATATATGTACCCTTGTGTTCATAGCAGTGTTATTTACAATAGCTATGACCTGGAAACAGCCCAAGGACCCATCAGTAGATGAGTGGATAAAATATATGTGGTACATTTATACAGTAGAATACTATGTATAATAATAAAAGCATAATATACTAATTAGACTGGACAGCTGAATGACTGTCCTGATGTCATTCCGGATATCTTTCTGGATGAAGCCACAGTGGCAGGGGCCGAGGCAGAGGCACTTAGGAGCTATCAGGCAGGCAGGCGAGTGGTTAGGAGCCAGTGGTCCTGGATTGTGAGAGGGATCCTGGATTATGATAGGGTGCAGGCCAGGCTGAGGGACAGCCCCTCCACCTCCCAATGAACACATTTTCTGCACTGGGTCTCTAGTTCAACTATAAAAAAGAAGGAGACAGCATGGGTGGACCTGGGTAAAATAAGCCAGTTAGAGAAAGACCAGTATCACATTATCTCACTTATATGTGGAATTCAATGAACAAAATAAACTGATGAATAAAATATGTCCAGAGCATGTATTCATGGAACCAGAAGACAGAACTCAGAGGGAATGGGTGGTAGAGGAGACTGGAAAGGATTAACCAAAGAACATGTAACCAGCCGGCCCCCACCCACGCACCAGGCCTCTATCCTATATAATATCCTATATAATAAAAGGGTAATATGCAAATTGACCCTAACACTAGAACCACTGGGAATGACTGGTCACTATGACACACACTGACCACCAGGAGGCAGATGCTCAATGCAGGAGCTGCCCCCTGGTGGTCAGTGCAATCCCACAGGGGAAGCTCTGCTCAGCCACAAGCCAGGCTGACAGCTGACAGCACAGCAGTGGTGGCGGGAGACTCCCCTGCCTCCTCAGCAGAGCTAAGGGTGTCCGACTGCCTCTTAGGCCTGCTCCCCGCTAGCAAGTGGATATCTCCCGAGGGCCTCCAGGCTGCCAAAGGGATGTCTGGCTGCCAGCTTAGGCCCAATAGCCTGGGGAGCGGGCCTAAGCCAGCAGGTGGACATCTCCCGAAGAGTCCCAGAGTGCTAGAGGGCACAGGCCATGCTAAGGGACATCCCGAAGTGCACAAATTTTTGTGCATTGGGCCTCTAGTATCATAATAATTTATGAAAACTTGAAAAACTCAAAAGTCTTTAAAAAGCATCAACTTAACTAATTTAAAAATCAAATATGAATATATATATATCACCACAACCGTCACTAGAAAATAGGTAGTTAATTGCCCCAGCCAATGAATTAGGTAAAGAGATATATATGTCACATATATATAATTTGTGACACTTTAAATACTTAACTCACCTGCCCTATGTGAACCCCAGAGCTACAGTCATTATCTTGGAGGGTTAGCAGTTGACACGTTCATCACAAATAGGCACTTGTTGAAGCAATAAAATTTATTTACTTATCCAAAGCTCCATAATATTTCCCATTTCATGTTTAGCAATATATGTCCAATTTCATTGAATTTAATGTTATCACACAAAAGAATGCTGCAGTGAAATCTCACTATGTGAAAATAATTAGATACCTCAGATATCAGCCATATTATTTTAGCTAGTATTTGAAATTAGAAAAGCAATAAAAATAATTTCTTTTTAAAGTTTTAAAATTTGATTTGATTTTGAAGTCTCAAGAATAGGTAGGTCTCTATATAGATATACCTTCTTTGTGGTCAATGAAGGAAGCTAGAATATTTTCTAATATTATGTTAATAGTAGTGACCTGGTGCACCAATTTATGCACATTTAAAGGAAATTAATTAGAAGAAATATTTTAATATCGCTATTGGACCTTTCTCTATAATAGTAGTGTCAACCAAATTTACAATTGACAATGACAGATCAAAACACATGCATGCGATTGGCACCAGTGAGAACTTTATATGTATTGCACATGTGTAAGTCAACTTAGCTTTTTATATATATAGAATAAACTTTCTTAATTAGACCTGCTTTCTGCTTTAGCTAAACTTTTTCCAGCCCAGTGAAGCACCCCAACTTTTCTTTCAGATAATTGTCAGCAACACAGCAGTAAATATCAACACGAAGCAGAATATTGTTGTAGATCATGCAGGAAGAACAAAGGGTAAAATATTTATCTGCAGCAGTGTTTGACTATATTCTGTTCATTGAGAAAACCTGAAGTCATTTTCAAGTTCCACCATTTCTTACTTCTTTTCAATCAGGTCAAGTTTCTAAACTTTCTAAATTTCCTTTTTCTGGCTAATGAAAAGAAAATAGGATTTTATTGCATTTTTATCTACCTACTCCAGGACTTCTGTGAGGGTCAAATGAGATGAGGCATGTGAAAATGCTTCACAGACATTTGGTTAAACGAAAATGTTTGCATCTGGCTATAAAGCAAGTCATGTTCCTGGGCTGAAGAAACTCCAAGGGTGAGGAAGCAGAGCACTGCTATGTGACATCATTACCCAGCTCCCACACTGACCATTTCCAGGCTGGGCTAGGCTGTGGGCCACATTTTTTGCCATGGGGTCTTGGCAGCCTTGGCTATGATTTTTTGGGATGTCACTCCAGAGTGATGGCAGGGCCGAGTGTTGTTTTGGCGCCAGGTCGTGGTTCTGTTTCTTTTTAAATGGCCATTGCTTGTCATGGCAGCTCCTGTGTTGAGCGTCTGCCCCCTGGTGGTCAGTGAACATCATAGCTACCGGTCAGATGGTAGGACAGACACTTAGCTTTTTACATATAGATACTGTGAGCTAATATGTTATTTCTAAAAATCAAGTCAGTTATCTTAGTTCATTATAATTATAGCTGAGAAATATTGACAAAAGATATCACTGCTCCAAATGAATTTTGAGCAGTTTTATTTCCAAGGAAACTGGTTGTCAGCAAACGATGTTCCCAAAGCAGTGCCAAAAACTTTGCCAAAAGTAGTAGTAATTGAATCTCATTATAAAATGGTAATTGAAGTGTTTTTCTTCTTTTAAAAAAAATTTTTATTGTGGAGAGTATTACAGATGTCCTACCTTTTTCTCCCCATTGCCTCCTTCCACCCAGTTCCTGCCCCGACCCAGGCTTTCACCACCCTAATGTCTGTGTCCATATATAATGCATATATGCATATAAGTACTTTGGTTAATCCCTCCCTGCACCCCCCCCCCGAAATCCATCAATCTGTTCCATGTTTCCATGCTGGTGGTTCTATTTTATTCATCAGTTTATTTTGTTTATTAGATTCCTCATTTGTTTATTTTGATTTTTAGATTCAATTGTTGAAAGATGTTTTTATTACCATTTTATTGCTCATCTCTTCTCCTTCCCCTCCTTTCTCTTCCCGGTCCTCTTCCCCTTCCTCCTCTTCCCCTCCTCCTCCTCCTCCTTCTTCTTCTAAAAATACCCTTCAAAACTTCATGTAGCCCTAACCGGTTTGACTCAGTAGATAGAGTGTCAGCCTGCAGACTCAGGGATCCCAGGTTCGATTCTGGTCAAGGGCATGTACCTTGGTTTTGGGCACATCCCCAGTAGGGAGTGTGCAAGAGGCAGCTGATCAGTGTTTCTCTCTCATTAATGTTTCTAACTCTCTATCCCTCTCCCTTCCTCTCTGTAAAAAATCAGTAAAATATATTTAAAAAAAAACTTCATGTAATGCTAGTTTGGTGATGATGAACTCTTTTAGCTTTTTCTTGTCTGTGAATCTCTTTATCTGACCTTCAATTCTAAATGAAAGCTTTTCTGGGTAGAGTAATCTTGGTTGTAGGTCCTTGCTTTTAATCACTTTGAATATTTATTGCCACTCCCTTCTGGCCTATAAAGTTTCTGTTGAGAAATCAGCTGACAGTCATGTGAGCGCTCCCTTGTAGGTAACTAATTGCTTTTCTCTTGCTGCTTTTAAGATTCTCTCTTTGTCTTTAACCCTTGGCATTTTAATTATGATGTGTCTTGATGAGGCCTCTTTTGGTTCCTCTTGTTTGGGACTGTGGGCTTCCTTGACTTATATATCTATATTTTTCACCAGGAAGGGGAAGTTTTCTGTCATTATGTATTCAAATAGGTTTTCAATATCTTGCTCTCTCTCTCTCCTCCTTCTGGCACCCCCTCTCCCCTAGAACACAAATATTGATATGCTTGAAGTTGTTTCAGAGGCTCCTTATACTATGTTCATAGTTTTGGATTTTGTTTTCTTTTTGTTTTACTGATTGGATGTTTTTAGCTTTCTCATATTCCAAATCATTGATTTTATTCTCAGCATCCTCTACTGTAAGTCCCTGTAAATTATTCTTTATTTTAGTTAGTGTATGCTTAATTTCTTCCTGGTCCTTTTTCATGCCATTGACATTCTCAGTAAGTTCCTTGAAATTCTCATTAAGTCCATTCAAGCTCTCATTAAGGTCCTTGAGCAAACATATAACCATTGTTTTGAACTCTGTATCTAGTAGTTTATTTATTTCCATTTCATTTAGTTCTTTGTTTGGAGATTTCTTCTGTTCTTTCATTTGTGACATGTTTCTTTGTCTCCTCATTTTGACTGCTTCCCTCTGTTTATTTCTATGTTAGGTAAAGCTTCTCTATCTCCTGAAATTGGAAGAGTGGCCTTGTGTAGTAGATGTCCTGTAAGGCTAAGTGACTCAGCCTCCCCAGTCACCTGAGCTGTGCATGCTAGATGTGCCCTTGTGTGGGCTGTGTTAACAGTCTTATTATATTTGAGCCTTGATTGCTATTGGTATCACTGTGAGAAGTTGTCCTCCAGGCCAATTGGCTGTGAGGACCAGCTGTGACTACAGTGGAAGAGCGCTGTGTAGGAGATACCCCTATGAGGAAGGATTTGCTTCACTGGGGCTTTGGTGTTTACTGAGTGTGTCCCTTGAGTGTGTCGCTTGTGAATGTGTTGTAATCTGGCATGGTATAAAGCTGTCCACTGGGAGCACTCACTCTGGGGCCTCCTTTGAAGTGTAAAGTCAGCCACCTAGGGCCACCTGGCAAGAGATACAGAGTAATCTGCAAATGGCTGCTACTTGTGTTGCATTTGTAAATGCCCAGGAGAGGCCATCTTGTGAAGCAAGGCAGGCTGCTGCTAGTGCCATGTCATGCTGACACCAGCTGCTGCTTGTTTGAGAGATTTTAGGAAAGTCTGAGGCCTGATCCAGGACAGACAATTCATATGGAAAAGCCATTGCAAATAGCTTGAATGAGGCTGCAAATTGGATGGGGCTGAGTCTTAGGGAATCACCAGAGTGGAGCGAACAGTGTGAGCCAGGTTGACGGAAACTCAGATATGGCTGCCTGTCAGCTCTGCAATGAGGGAAGTCTCAGCATATTAACAATGACCCCTGTGAGCATCAATATCTAGGAGAAAGCTGCCCTCTAGTTCTTGTTTCAATGCCAGATAATCAAGTTTCTCCCCATATGTCCTTGGATCCCCCCAACCTGCTGTCACATTGCTGGAGGTCAGAGGGACCCTGTAAATTTGTGTGCTTGCCCTTTAAGAGGAACTGCCTGGGAATCCAGCAGTATCCATGTTACTTAGGCCCAATCCCTGCAGGTTTTTACAGCCCATAGTTATGGGTGCTTCTCTTCCCAACTCTGCAACCAAGAGCTGGGGGGGTGTTGTGGGGCTGGGACCCTTGCTCCTCATGAGGGACCTCTGCAGCCAAGGTATCCCTCCCAATTGAAAAACACCACACTGAGTGTAGGACCAGCCCATCTGTGCCTCCATCCCTTCTACCAGTCTCAATGTGCTTTCTTTTTCTTACTCCTCTAAATGTAGGACTTCCATTCCCCCGGATTTTAGGCAGTTTTGAATGATCATTGTTTTGTATTTTAGTTGTAATTTTCATATGCCTGTGGGTGTTGGCAAGTACTGGCATTTACTTATGCCATCATCTTGGTTCTCTCTTTTTATTTTTTTATTTAATACAAAAGTTTTAATGGTGACATTATTGCAGGTGTTTCCTTCTGTTGCCCATCTCCATCCACCCTATTAACCCCCTCCATTGGCCTTCACCAAACTGTTGTCCATGTCCATACAGTATGCATATATGTTCTTTAACCAATTCTCACCTTTATCCAGTCACCCACACCCCCCTCCCTTGGGGAACCGGCCAGTCTGTTCCATGTATTCATGCTTCTGGATTCATCTTGTTTATCAGTTTGTTTTGTCCATTAAATTCCATATATTAGTGAGATCATATAGTATGTGTCTTTCTGTAACTGGATTATTTGGCTTCCAATAATTCCAGGTCAATTCATGCTGTCTCAAAGAGTAAGAAATCTACCTTTTTTATAGCCATACTAGAGGCCCGGTGCACGAAATTCGTGCACGGAGTGGGGGTGGTGGGTGGTGGTGGTGTCCCATAGACCAACCTGCACCCTTTCTAATCAGAGACCCTTTGAGGGATCTCCGACTGCTCGTTTAGGCCCCGATCCCACCGTTGGGATCGGGGCCTAAACGGGCAGTCGATGTCCCTTTCATAATCCAGGACTGCTGGCTCCTGATCTCTCAAATGTCGATTGCCCCTAACCACTCCTCTGGCAGCCTGATAAACGCCAAACTGGTCCTGTGCTGGCCTGATGGACCCTAACTGCCTTCCCCATACCAGGATGGCACCCCTAACTGTTCTCCCCTGCAGGCCTGAGTCCCCCACAACTG